>NPFG01000076.1:0-130097 GCA_002288965.1 Xylaria sp. MSU_SB201401
CTTCGGGGCTCACGAGGCTCCTATAAGTAGGTATTTACTTGTAGTAGAAGCACGGATACTAAAGTGGCGTAAGTGGAGTAGGTGGGTTATTACCTAATTAGGTAAAGTTACGGCCACCCCAGGCTGCATCTACGGCCAACGCAGGTGGGCCGCCAGGTGTCACAAGCACCGACCACCTAGCTTCATTCCAGACTCCTCCACTCGTTTGCCTCTTAGGGCCACCTTTGACCGCCAGTGCCATGGCACGCAAGAAAGGGAAAATTAGGAAACACAAATGGCATCACCGCCGTTGTCGACCAGTGGATTGAGGACCCAATTTTGACAACAGAGCCGAACTCGGCACGACGAAACGCTGCAGCAGACAGCACCAGTCTTCGAAGTGAAGAGGCTGTATCTGCTGATCACCCAATGATCAGCTGTGTGGAAATGGCCGCCCCGAAGAACTCCCTCGCCGGAGGGATCGCCATGTAAGTCGCCACAAGTATTGATCCTCAATTCACGAGACTGACCTGGTGTCTGGCTAGGCTGTCGAGGCGGTTAGCAAAAAACTTGTCAGTCTCACCCACACCAGCCACACCAGCTATACCAAGCCTTTTGATATCCTAAAACTTTTTATAGCTAGAAGTTCAGTTCTTTTAAGCGTTTTATAATTTTATTTAAATAGCGCTGCAGATAGACAGGCGTGCTATTATATTAGAAATAGCTTTAAACTTGTGGTAGTTGCTTTAATTGTTATTTTAATAGTTGTTCTGGTGGTTGATCTGGTGGTGTGGCTAGGACTGACAAGTTTTCTGCTCATCGCCTCGGCTGTTCAATAGTCACGAGTACGCAGACGTTAAAATTTACATTGGCCCATATGAGTTTCCTGCCCATGCTGTAGTCCTTGCGAGTTGTAGCTTGTTTTGCAAAAAAGCATTAAGCGAAAACTTTCGCAAGGGAGAAACTAAGCAGTTTCTTTTCAAAGAAAGCAGCGTATATGCTTACTGGAGAGTGTTTGAGTATGTGTACAGCGGTAACTATACAGAAGAGCCCGCAGAAATCCTCAATACCCAAGGTTAACACTAATGCTCTCAATAACGTGCTTTGTGCTAATTTCTATGCAGATCATGATGAACTAGTAAAGATGTTCGTGTATACACAACGGTAGACTTTTTCGTAATAAAAATTTTGAAACAGCTTGCCCTTCAACGGTTCAAGTCCAGATTGCAATATTGAAACCTCCTGCACGGAGGTCGTGCTGGCTAACTCTGCTAGAACGCCAATACCAGCAATCAGACTCACCCCTGGTCCGCCTTGCACAGCCACACCGGGCCACAGATACATCTGCCACACGAAACTAGGGATATTAAGCGTGCTGATATATTTCTTTTCTTTCTCTTTCACTTCTACTTTGTTCATGTGACGAGCACCACCTGCTCACCCGTCATCCGCTATTTGCAAACTGTATGTATGATTTTTCCCTTTCCGTTTCATTCTTCCCATGATTTAATATTACCACTTAATTCGCAGTTTCCACGCAAGCCGTCGCCTTCAGCCCTTTTAGACGTGCTATGAGCGTTTCTTAGTCCTTTCTTGGGTGTATGAGGAGTTCACATATATTCATTTTTCCAACTTGCATAATATCGTACCTTGCATTAACATTGTCCAGTTTTACTAGATTTACCAGGCGATGCCTAATGCCACAGTTCCGATATGTCGACAGCCAAAGCGTCGGTGTCCCTAGGAGCCAATACGCCTCTTCATCACAGGTACCGCGAGAAACAGAAAACTAGGTAGTTGTATATTTTATTTAGATATCATGTCTAGTATCGAAATTATATCTTCAAATAACATTTTATCCTATTTTATACCTTCAATACTTAACTAGCTAACAATTAGTGGCTTCCCTGTACCTGTTTTGATACTAGAAATCAGAATGGTCACATCTGATACAGAATCTTACATATATATAAAGGTCGCTCAGATGGGCGTTCCGATTATTTACATCTGACATGACCGTGATATCCATGCATCAATATATATAATCATATTCGGACTAGTTATAAATATACATATAACCATGAACATTATACCGTCTTTGGCGCCTCTGACAGCACGCCGATTCCACGTCATACCGGCGGCCGGATCTTTTGCAGGACATAGGCGATTTCTCCTACTCTTACTTGGACATACCTTGCCAGCCAGGGCAAAATACCAAGTATCTTGACATCTGAGAGCTAGAGACACTATAAGGGCTTGTGGATAGCTTGCTAGTATCAACCTATTTCCAGTGGTTAAGGGCTATATAGGCGGTATAGTATTCTTGAGTATCTAACCAGGGAAGTAGGTCATTGGTTGCCTTAGAGGTTTGTTTCCCTTCTAAACGGGTCAAGTACTTATAAGAGGGGTTATATTTACTAGGCAAGCTAGGTCATCTGATTTCCATGGTATTATTAAGTCACAATGCAGATACAGAAAGGAATACAGTACCTATGGTCAAGCTGGCGGGAGTAGTGACTCCATTCTGAGAGACTAGCATTACTGCTGTAAATTCTAAACAACTGATGTCACTGACAGTGTTGAAGTCCACATGTATACACAGGGGGTAACCATTAATGCAGATATAAAGATGCAGTTGAGGTTCGGAGTTGGAGTGCCAGCGTGTCGAATCAGAGGTTGTGAACAAACAAAGTTCTTAACTTTTGTTTCCCAAGATTGATGAATATTCCGTCCCAAACCATGACAGACCTAATACAAAGCGACCAGCGATAGGGTTAGAGAGGGGTTAGTGAGCGTCACACTAATAATTACAATGCTCTTCTCAACGATTAAACAGTGAACGCCATAGAGTTCAGTTCGGGTATCTCGCAGCGTCATTCATTCATTTTTTAATGATTCGGTTTCTATCTCATCGCTTGCGAACACTTAGCTAAGGAATGAATGAGTTACTTGACGGACGAAGAGGAGCAACTTACAAGTTAGTCTAGATTACGATTCCTTCGGAGGATCCTTGATAATGAGATTGTCTGCAGGCTGAACTCGCTGTGCCCATTCGCTGATTGAACCATAAAAGTTAGCCAATGCCACGAAGAAACACACCTTCGACCTTTCCAGGCGTGGGTGACCTACGTCCAGCTACCATCATATACTTTGCGTTTTCCGGGCAAACCATAACCAGCCTCCTCTAGGGCTGTGTCGATAACGGCTGCTGTCACACCGGTACCGCAGCTCGAGATGATAGGTTTCGAGGGATCAACGCCCTTCTGCTCGAACAGTTTTCTCAACTGGTCCTTTGGCAGGATTGTCTTGGTTGTAGGGTCCAGCACTTCACTAAACGGGATGTTAATGGAGCCTGGCATGTGGCCAGACGACAACCCCTCTCTAGGCTCCGGAGCTGCGCCCGTAAATCTACCGCTCGGGCGTGCGTCAAGAATTTGGACACCTTCGGCACCCTCCTTGTTGTAGTCCTCAGCAACTTCCCGCACCTCCTCATAGCTGGCGACCTTGCTCTCGTCAAGTTGAGGGATTGGGTATGGATTGCACTCTATGGTGTACATGTTGCCAGACTCAGTTGGGTACCCTTCCTCCACCCATTGCTTGAAGTTGTTGAGGATGTGTACTTTGGGATGGCCAAAGACACGAAGTGTCCAGCCAACACGTGGCGCACTGAATATGCCAACCTCGTGGTGATCGTAGACAACGACAGTATCGTCCTTGCGTATGCCTAAAGCGCTCATGGCCTGGGCGAACTGCTTGGCGCTAGGCAGCATGTGAGGATAGGGCGAGTGCTTGTCCTTGACCTTGTCGAGATCGAAGAAGCGGGCCTTGGGTATACGCTTCTCCGTGAAGGCTTCGATGCCAGTACGAGGATCATTGGGCATGAACCATGCGGCACAAAGAGGGATCACACGGGGATCAGTACTGATGGGGGAGGGAGGGCTCTTCTTGAGGGCTTCGGCAAGCTCCTTGGGTGTGACTAGATAGGATGAGAGGTTGCGACGGGTGGCCATGTTTGCGATCAAGGGTTTCCGGAAGAGGTGTCTAGGAAGAGCAGCACTCGTTGAGCGGAAGATGTGAATAGCCGCCATGGCGGGCGAGGATGGGTGTGGAGAACCAGTTATCTCGCGTGGTGGAACAAACGAAGCCGAATCAGGACCGCGGAGAGTGTCGTAGGCGATGTCGGCGTTGCAATATCGCGTGCTCTGCAGCGCCGTGTTTCGGCGAATCTGCGACCCTGAGACTCGGGGCGAACGGAGGAGGAGGAGGGAGAGTTCGGTACGACGCAACGGTTTTTTGGGGTTTTTTTTTTGGACTTGGACGAAGCTGGGCACTGAATCTGCTGAATGAGGAGAGCAAAGGGCTGGCAGGGTGATGACGGGTAGGCAAAGACAAAGAATCGGCCAGGATGCGGGGAGCTTGAGCTAGCTTCTACGTCAATTTATTGGGGACTGTCAGGTCTCAAAGGTTGCTGCTCGAGCTAGTAATCTTTCCGATTCTCCATACGGGAGACTCAAGCTGGCGGTGGTTCTGACGACTGAGCAACATAGAAAGAGCATGAGATGTAGCGATACAGGGTCGGCTGCTCAGCGCCCTTTTTTTTCTTATCGCGAATTGGCTTCCTGTCATTCGTTCCTACCTACGCATAGGTAGGTAGGCTCTGCTGTTGTACCTGCACCTGCAGCTTACCTTCCCTTCGTAACCCTGTATTTCTTTCTAGTGGAATGCCTGTGTACTTGCATATACTTAGTGTACATGCCAAGGGGTGACGATAAGTGAGCTAGCACGTAATGGTGGCCTAAATTTCTGGTCAGCGGTAGGTGTACAGGTATATACCTGCTTTTACTGGCGTAGCGCGTGTACATGTAGGTAGTGGAGGTAGTGTACATAGTGTGGGCGGCTCGAGGTGGGGGTTTTGGTTAAGGTGGCAGCTACAAGCCGAGGGCTCAACTCATCGAACTCACGATGCCCTATTCCAAAAAAAAAAAAAAAAACAATACCTGACTTCACTCAGGATCAGTCTTCCAAGGTCAATCATGACCACGTACCTCAGTACACGCAGATTAGACAACCTTTGAAGCTTTTGAGCAGAAACTTCAGTTCTACAAATTATGATCAATGCGATAAGCTTTGCTCACAAATCGTCCTAGTCCCTCTAATAGGTCATTAGCCATCGACACCCATTGCGCCGCTATGAAGGTCAAGATCAAGAAGTGGGATGCCGTCGCGACGTGGCGATGGGATCTCCCAGAAGACGATGTCTGTGGTATCTGTCAAGCTCACTTTGACGGCACCTGTCCCACCTGCAAATACCCCGGTGACGACTGCAGTCTCCGTAAGTTTGCCTTTGTTTACTGGCCTAGCTCTGCTTGCCTCTTCGCCTTCAGCATGGCTGACTTCAAGTCGATCCCAAAGTGTCTGGGAAGTGCGGTCACAACTTTCACATGGTTAGTGTGTTGCCTAGCGACGCTAGAAAAGCATGATATGAGCCTGAAGCTAACAGCTCGCGACAAAGCACTGTATAATGGAGTGGATTAAACAAGGTTCGGCCAAGGGGCAATGTCCTATGTGTCGACAGAGTGAGCACTTTTCCATATGTCCTGATCTACCCGTCCGCTAACAGATCACCGCAGAGTTTGAGTGGAGCGAATCAAGCGGTGGTCAGCAACAGCAGCCAGAGGTACACGAAGATAATGCTGGACCACAACAGGCGCTGTAGCTTAGGGACGGCAATGCCGCTCCTCTGGCTGAATGTCAAAAGTTGTCTTTAAGCTTAACATAGATACGATACCTATCACCTGTCTCGCAGCATCTCTAGTGCTTTCAGCACAAGTATCAGGTGGGATTCATGTTTCGTTACGCATCGTTTCATGTATGGATCGCCTCGACTAACAGAGGCGAAGGAGGCAGAGTCGAGACGAGAAAGCTCAACAGGATAAACCAGCTGCCTGTGTCTCTTATACAGTCATCTCTCTCTATATACCTACTTGCAGCTCCTTTGAAAAGAGTGTTGGATCTGCTTCCCTCACACTGTTACAGGGTAGGTTGCCCGAGCCCTATGGATTTCCCACCTCTTGTCGGCCCCAATCAGCTGGGTGGGTCCCTTCCGACCCTGCCCTGGGCTGGCTTCCAAGGATGGCTTTTTATGGAGTGCCATGGGCCCACACCTCGCCCGATAAGATAGAGGCTTGCCGCCTGGTTGCCTATCGCTGCCTATCACCTCTGCCTATCGCCGGTAGGTACCGTACCATACCTCCTTGCTGTATTGCTCCTGCAGCTTGCTTGCAGCCGAGCTGCAGCTGTCACGCATCCCGGTGTGCATCCGTGACCAGACCAGACCATCAATCGGATGGGAGCTTCCTTAGCCTCGCGACTTACCTCTAGCTCTCCAAGATGCGTCTTTCCCCTTTCTCCCCTTCTCATCTCATACACTCTATCTTGTCGTCATCTTAAATAACCGATACTCATGTCTCCCATCCTCGACCGGCTTTCGAGATGACGGACCAAGCCGACAACCGGCCGTCGACGGCGGACCATCCCCCGGACGCCCAATCTCAACGACCTCGCACGCCCCCTCCCTTCGCACCAATCTTCACGCTCGTCAATAATGCATCTACGAGGACCACCCACCATCCCCATGTGCGGTACATATTTAGTGATGACGATCCCGAAGTTCTGACCCAAGCGCTTGCTGAATACGAGCACGCCCATGCCGAACCATCGGGTTCTGGCCCCGTACCCACCAATAGAGCCATGATCCTCGATCTAGCTCCCAATGACGACGGAAACTACAATGTATCCTGGGCTTCGAGCCTCTCACCGTCGTGGGCTGTTCTCAATGCCCAGCTCAGCCAAATCTCGCCCCCTTCCTCGGATGCAGGACACAGCAGCGGCAACGGAACCGGTGATGCCGGCACGGATAATAGCAACCGCCCCGACAGGCTCATGCTGCGGATTGAGGGAATCGAAATGAGCGCTCCTGGCTCGCCGTCGGACCTAAGGATATCTAGCGAGACAAGTCGCCAGCGCCCCGGTAGTGCGGGCGGTAGTGGGAGCGGATACCGAGAGCGAGAGCGCTCTGGAGAGGCAGATGATTATTCAAGTATGCTAGAGGACTTTGAGAGACGGATGGTGACGCTTAGAAACGTCGTCAATGCCAGCGAAGAGAGGCGGAAAAAGATTGCCGCTCAAACAGGAAATGAGGGAGACGTGGCGCAGGGCACAAGCGTCAATGATCCACCTCCTTCGACCTGAAAACTTGTTACAGAACAAGAAGTAAGGACAGTCAACTTCTATAACTTCTATACGTGACTGACCTTCATGTCATTCACGCCTTACCGACAAATTGCCAGGTTCTTATCGTTTCACTCGAGAATATGAATCATGGCGGTACGGCTGTTTCGAGCAACAACACTACGCTGAGACTTTGAATTTGTCATCAGCTACACAGCATCTCAAGATGATGCACCGCGGATCATGCCGAAATACACAGTGCAGTATAGCAAGGCGATCGAACAACCTTTTAGGCGTAATGCCTGCCGTCTTCCCATTATGTTAAGGCACCAGTTCACAAAATTCGGCTGGGGACAAGGAGCACGGGGTTTTGGCGTTTTTTTCATATGTGGACCATCATCATCGGGCATTGGGGTATGCCCGTTCATTTTCATCTCTTGTTTTTTAGTTGGTAGGACTCACATGGACAGACGGACAAGACGGAACGGCACGTTATCCCGGTGCTGGATATCAAACTAGGGTCTATTATTTTATAATTTAGATTCTTGAAGAGCCTCATTTGCCTTTCGTACATGGTAGTAGCATGAGATGAGTTGATTCCTGCATGACCCTGTACCTACTCATTTCACATGCAAGCAACGAAAAGAGCCGGTTTGGTAGGTAGGTAGGTCGTAGGTACGCGCGTATGGGAGCCCTCAATCTATCTCTCTAGCAATAGGTCATTCATTAGGAAGCGGTTGCTGTTCTTAGGTGATGCCAGACTCTGCTAAGGTGCAAGCACTCAAAGCAAACCTTGGAAATCTTATTTCTAACCTGCATCAAGTCCCACGCTAAGTACTATTAGGTACCTACTCCCTATAGGTTGAGCGAGTTACATCACAGAGCACGCAAAGGAGAAGCGTGTCGATTAAATAAGTTAGGGGAACAAAGTAATAATGTAAATACTATAATTCAAAAAAAGGTTTTCAAACCAGACGCCTCGAAGATGCATCGAACTCCCCTTCTCCAAACAGGAAATGACAGAAAAGATGAATGTTAAATAATAAAAGATACACTAGTTGAGAGAGGACCGGAGCGCCACCCGCGTATCGATTAGTATAGTATAGTATAGGGGGTTCTGCAGTCAAGTGCTCATGGCGTGTTTGTGTGTTCCTCCGCGTTCCCTCGAGCGAAATCTGACCTCAATTCGAAAGCTCTTTGCGAGGGAGGAATGGAAAACTGACTGCGCGTAGGGGTGGAAGATGCGCCGAGGGACCCGAGCTAAAGGCTAGTTCCGGGAATGAAGCTTTTGGCAGCTTCACGGCGATCATAAGTTGTGACCAGATTGGATTGATTCATTGATTCTGGGTATCATTGGAGCAAAATGTTATGGTATGGATCCGCGCAGCGCCATGATAAGTTACTTCATTGGTTTTTAAACAAAGAATGCGTAGACATTGCTTAAAGCCATGATAGCCTCGGTATAATCGGACTTATGTTGTCGTGCTTGTGAGCCATCGCCTCGATTCCGCGTTGATTCTTGAGGTCAACAGCTGAGGAGTAGCAGCCTCCTTTTCAACTATCGAGCGGATGTCGAGGCGCTCTTCCAAGCTTCGCTTCTTGTTACCAGATTGGCTGGCGAAATAGCCTCCGACGGCAGCGGCAATGATGACGATAATGAGAACTAGATTCCCTGGTTAGCTGAGAGTAAATTAAGTATACTGAGGCGAAGATAAACATACCAGTGATACCGAGGCAAATCCACTTCTTCTTTCGCGTTGCGCGGGCCGTCTTGACGGCAGTGCCGACCTCAGCATTGCCCCTCTCCAGGTTGTCGACGACCTCTTCGCCCTTCTGTTCAATATTCGTGATAGCCACGTCTTGTTGCATAACCAATGTGTCCATGTCTTGGAACAGTTGCGCCAACTCCATCATCTGTTGCTCGATCTTCTGTAGCTGGACATGGCGATCTTGGACGGCGTTCAGCACGGCCTGTGCCTGGCCGCGACGGTTGCTCTGCATCAGGGCTTGCTGGAAAACCTGTCCGCCAGTCTGATCGGTCACAGCAGCCCTGACCTCTTCTTCCGTGGCATCGGGGCGAACGATTCTGTACTGGCGGGCCATCTGTTCCTCCGTCTTCTTACGGAAGCTGGATTCGACTTGCTGGTACGCCCGGATGGCATCCTTGAGTCGGGTATCTACGCGGCGCACCTGTTGACCAAATCTCTGTGTGTTCTCGGGTTTGCTCTTCAACTGACGCACTCGCTCTGTGAGTGATCTGTACTGGGCCATGGTCTCGGAACTAAGACGGTCGAGCTGCCTGTTGGTGTTGCTCGATGCGGAACTGTCGGCATCATCGAGAGATCGCTGCTGAAGCATCTTCAGCTGTTCCAAGTTGCTGTCGATCGTATCGATTCCACGGTTGATATCCGATACCTCGTCCAAGGTCGAGTTCGGGTTTCGGTCAGAAAACGGGTCGACATTTTGAGCTAGCGGCGCCATTTCGACATTGTTTGCTGTGACGATACTCGATTAGCCTCCTTGTACGCAAGGTCGAGTCCCCCTTCTTCTGGCGTGTCCAACCTACATCCATAGTCATCGTAGTTGTTCCCCTGGTTGCCATAGTTGGGGCGTGGGGGTAATCCACCCCCGTAACCACCGCGGTTGGGTTCATTGCGGTCGTCGAAGGGGTTTGGCTGGCCACCGTATCTACAAGAAGTCGATGTTAGAGCTAGTTTATCTCGCGGCGAGAATGCGCTGCGTAGCGATTGAGGGCAAAGGGAGCATGTACCCGTACTGTGCCATAGCGTTAGCCTACTCGTATTTGACAACTCGTGTTTGTTTTTACTGATAATAGTGAGGTAGAAATGATTGAATAATCACAAATCAGGAATTAGGAAGCGAGGTACGAGAACAATGGACACGTCGAGGACTTAAACGCGAGTTGCATGTGGGCTCGGTGTGCAGTTGGTTGAAACGGGTCGGGGAAAAGATGAAACACGTACACTCATGTTGAAGGATGGCTCTTGTTTCTGGCCAGGCGCTCTTCTCCTAACAGTAAGGTCTGTTTCGCAGTATATAAAAGTGTCGATTAATCCCCGATAATGGGCGGAAGGGGAAACAGATATGAGAAGAGTAAGGGAGGCGAAAAGAGCAGTCAGAAGTAGCAAGGGAAGCCAATACCGAACAAGTCATGGAGAGGTGAGCCCAAGTTATAGCAGTACAGGTAGGTGTAGATCTGGCTGGGAGATGTTTGTAGTTTTACTCCAAGCCAGTCGAGGGAAAAGGGAAAGGGTGTCAGATCAATCAATCCATGGCCCAAGGGCTCTCTTTGTTACAGCTGCCGCAGAGGGCCGTGCTAGTTCGTGTCTTAGCTAGGTACCTAGTAGTAGCCCCTGAGAATCCACAGCCAATTATCCCAGCCCTGTTCCCTGCCTTGAAGCTGCGACCAGTGCATGTACACTTGCCTTCACCCAGACGCTACTTTAGGGGTACCTGCTAGGTAGGCGCCTCCTTAAGGTGACCGCACCTATGGAGTAAGTGGCCGCCGGAGCTTACCTTGGGTAGAACTTACGCAGAGTATGGTAAGGTGGCAATCGTGTAGTGCATCTCTCTCTAATTTTAGATGCCGTTCAAGTTGATTTCTTTTAATGGAGAAGAAGAAGCTTGGTGTTGTTGATATCACCTAAAAAATCAGACATTATCACAATCGCTCAATGACTACCCGCAGTATGTACCTAATATATGTATACCTAGTCAAAAAGAAGTAATTGTTAGTAGCTGCACGCACATCTATAATAGTTCTCCCATGATGAATCGCGTGATACTGAGGCGAAGTAAGACATACATGTAGAAAGGAAGGTACTTACACTGAATAGCCAGTCATCTTTTGAAAAATGGCAGCCTACACTACAGTACTAGTTCGTCTAGGTAGGGAGTTGGACGTGCGGGTAAGCTCAACTAGCCAGTTCAGCTTTCGCGGTCTTGTGTTAGTCCACAGGTATTGAACCTCACCTCAGATGCGGCTGCGAGGCGGGTGCATGGGCTGTGTCCATTCTTAGCACAGCCTAGCTCGGACCCGCGATTCTGAAGGGAAAAACTGACGTTTCCCTGTAGTGTAAGACGCCACATAGCTGTAAGGCGATACAGGACGGGTAATAGTCGGGCTACTTAGAGTGTAGAGGAGTCTATCGAGCTCACATATAATACAGTGCTGAGTTGAACAAATTCGCATCTTATTTGACTGGGGAGAAATGCCAGAGAGGAGCCAAGAGCCAGGAGCCAAGAGCCAAGACGTTCAGATGAACCCAACTTCAAGCAGAAGTACGCGAACATGTGCGAACCAGATTGACACTCTTCCGCGACGCTGTTCGTGTAGGATCTCCAACGTCATCGCCAGATCATTCCTTTGCCGCCCGCAGCCCGCCGCCCCCAAAGCCATCTGCTCGTTGGCAGGCAGACGTTTTATCATGCCATTCATTGGCGCTCCTACAGCGAGCTTTACCCGAGGCACCCATTAGTTTATAGAATCCACATGCTTTCCGTAAGTTTAGAATGTAGAGAGCTCGCGTTGCATTAGGTAGCGTAGGCGCGTCTCCCAGGCATCCAGATAAAACTCTGCGGGGCTAAGAACCGCAGGAAAACCGTCGATCCATGCTGGCGATCGTGTAAATGCACATATGTAAACCGCAGTCTTGGTTGACTAATAATTCTCCAGATTAAAAGACAATCTCAATACGACTTTTTTTGCAACACAATTGCGCTGGAAAGGGCGGTTTTCGCCTCCATCTAAGTATGATACGGGTTTTGAGCGAAATGCGCTTTTACCATAAATTACCTACCTAGGCACTAGGCCCCCCTGAAAAGTCTAGGCTTGGCGTATTAACTCGAAGATCTGATAAAGGACAGCTCTACTAAATTCCTAGCCCATTACTGCGTTAAATACACCGTAGCTTGATATGTCATCAACAATCACAACGAAAGCTTCAGTGGCAATTCGGAACTAGATCAATCTCGAGATGCTCAAACACGAACACGAGCGTCCCCGTCAGCGGGAGAGAAATAGTTCCGTAAACTCGCAAAGCCACTCTCAGAGAATCGCATACGCAGACGCATAACTCACGCTCGAATCCGAATACACTTCCACCAGACTGCTCCGCTGGTACTGCACGAACTTGAACCTGTACTTATCCGGGTCGGAGGCGCCTTGTGCGAGCACTTCTAGGGCGGCCATGGTAACGCCAATGGGATGCCTTCCGCAGACTGTGTTCTTGGTCTTCTTAAGGTTGTCGACGAAGTCATCGTGATGGCCAGTAGCAATGGCATCCATGGCCAGCTGGTCAAGCAGCTTGATACTCTCGTGGATAGGCGGGTCTGTGGGCCGGCGCGTCTTGTACGTCAGGGATGTGAGGTTGTTCACGTCGTTTCCC
This sequence comes from Xylaria sp. MSU_SB201401, assembly GCA_002288965.1. Taxonomy (NCBI): domain Eukaryota; kingdom Fungi; phylum Ascomycota; class Sordariomycetes; order Xylariales; family Xylariaceae; genus Xylaria; species Xylaria sp. MSU_SB201401. The sequence continues at coordinate 12,618 of NPFG01000076.1, forward strand.
GGTGCGTAGACGGTGTAGCTAAACCGATCGCCCCAGTGGCAGAAGTCGGAGCTCACTATGAAGACGTTATCCAGGTCTTGCAGATATGGCGCCAGCAGGGCCCCGAACTGCTTCTCCTCCGGTCCCTTGTTATCGCCTACTAAGATGGGCACAAGGGTCGGGTATTCGTCTCTTGACGAGAAAGTCTGGGTGATGCGCTTGTATATGTAAGGCAGATGCATCTCGAGTGAATGTTCCGCGTTTTCATTGTATGCCGGCATATCCTGGAATTTGCCCGTCTCCCGTAGTCTCTGCACGATGGGTTCGTCGATAGTTAGGTCGCCAAAGGGCGTCTCATAACGGGCGAACTTGGTCAAGGCACATCCCCGAAGGTAGTAGGTGTGAGAGGGACCGAGCAGGAATACTCGCTTCGCTTTGCTGAGATCGAGACATTTATAGGCCCAGGCAGCGCATGGCCCTGAGTATGAATATCCTGCGTGCCTGTCGAATACCAGTCAATCAACCCAGAACCTGCACAGCTCAGCTCGGACTACTTGGGCACGAATCGCACGTACGGGGCAATGATGACTCTGGCCCCAGGTATGGGGAGGTTCGAGTTATTGATCGAGGCCGGTACGTCGCTGAGGAAGCCGTCTAGCTGATCTGACAAGACGTCGGGATCACCTTCATACCATGAATCGGCCTTGCCAGCCTCTCGTGTCCCACTAAGCTTCGTCATGGTCGAATTGCCGTATTATTCAGAAGGGCAGCAATCCGCGACTATCGATCGAGGATTAACGAGAAATACTAAGTAGGTATCTAAGATTTATTGTATGTGCGATCTAGCAACTACCGGTGAACTTAGACTATCAACTGATGTGAGGAGAGTAGTGGATGGTACAGAGGGAGGGATGTAAGTTCAACTTGAGGTCGGGTGGACCGCGATGATGCATACCGCTGACTGTAGTAGATGGAGGGGAACGTCCACCAATCGATAAGAGCACCTACCGTCGGTACTACACCTCCTACACCTCCCTTCAGTACCTTAGGTACCTCTCGCAGATTAATCAAGCAGCCCGTAATTGTTTTAAAAGCTTTACACAGCTGGGATATTTCAACTTCCAAGGTTGATAAAACAGCCTTTGCTACCTTTATCGGCAGGTTTTTCATATTTTAGCCCGCTTCGACTTACCATCTCCTAGATCCCCTCACAGCCTCTCTCAGCGACCCAATTTACAATGCATGGCCTACCAATTACTCCCCTGCTAATGATATGGCCGACGGCAGCGGCTGTGCTGCACGAAGTCGGCAAAGTGCAGATGCTGCCTCATCTTCAATGGTGACCTTACCATAGGTACATTATAATGGCCCGTGAGGCCCCAATGAGTGAGACCCGGTCTTCATCCTTATTCCTCGGAAATGCTCTGCGGTAGCATATCTCAGGTGTTATCAGTATGGAAGCAATTGCTGCAGCTGGCGCGCTGCCGGGGCTTGCTTCGGCGACTATCCAACTCGGCACTGCTACTTTTCAGTTCTACCAGCAAATACACAGCCTATACAAAGCGATAAAGTATGGCGAGAAAGACCTTGGAACAGCTATTAGGAAACTTGATCAACATGGAGACTTCATCAAGGGTAATCTAGTTCCTAAGACTTTAATCAGCAATGTCTAGATCTATCTAACAGTGGGATAGAACTAAGGTTCAACTTTGAGCACATCGCTGATGCCGGCATCCCGGCCACCACTCGTGATCTCTTCGACCGCCGCATTGTAGATTCAGAAGCAGAAGTTGAAGAGTTTAGATCCTTACTAGAGCGGGTCAGTAAGCACCACTTTAAGAAGAGATCATGGCACACCATCGAGACCGGGAGCCGTCTCCGGTTTCACGAGGATAGCATTCAGAAGTACTACGATCTTCTTGACAAACAGATGTACCGCTTTCTCTTTCTCCAATCTTCTCTACAGAGGTACGTATGCCGGTAGTCTACTTAGTAAGTGAACTGACTAAGGGTGGTGGCGTAGCATACGTGTAGAGTCGAGTTTGTCAGATGTTATGACGAGTTTAGCAAAGCAGGGGGCCAAGGCAGCCAATTTTTACGACAGGCACTCACCTTTGCGCACGAGCTCCAAAGGAGAGGAAGTGAGTCTAAATAACTACCTACCTAGGTACCCGTTACACATTTAGTCCTAAACATATTGCTGATCGGCTACAGCTGTTGATGAGACGAACGCATAAGAAGAGCACTACGACTTATTGCTCTTTACAGGACATTGTGACCAGCAATCGGTATGTTGAAAGCACGAAAACATTTCCGACGTTGTGCGGTATGGTCTCTGTGACAACATTTTCCGACTCGAGAATCGATAAAGGTAAGGATTGTCAATTCGCCTTTAAAATATGGTTTGAGCCCTACAGTTGGATTTCAAGAACGCTGGTGGAGTGGCGGTGTCTTGTCGGCTCAGCTCGGAAGACTCCCACCATGATGTTCTCTGTCACAACTAATATCATCTGCGACGATCCCGATGTTCTAGATGCTTTAGGTCTTGTGCTATGGAGCGAAACGAGTCGTGAGTATCGGTACAAAGATCGTGCGCCCTGGATCATGAAAGTGCCCAAGTCTAGTGACGTTTGCACTTTACTCAACACAAGGCGACTTTTGAAAGAACATGTCCTGCGTGTGGTTGGCTCAGGCCCAGTGGACATCATCACTGCGTATGATAAATTATGAATCAGCTGTGTAATCGTATTGATTGATAAGCAGATTCTTTCATTCTTATCGGTATGCCCATAAACGTATACGTACGGATCGCCGATGGGATTGGGATGGAAACACCGACACAAGCTGCCCTCAATCAAATCTAGGTTACTTGTCACAACAATGTCTCGAATACCACCAGGTTGCCGAATTGCTCCTTTCACATGGTTTCCAGCCTCATCTCTCCAGCTGGCAACAGTAGGTCTTTTGCTACCCTACTCAGACATCCAGCTTGAGTTCCTAACAGTCAGCTAGCATTTACAAAGTTGCTACACAGGATTATCGTCACATATTAGAAAGGCATCCGGTATTAATTGACACGCTGAAGGCCACTGTGAAACCTATTCCCCTTCTCATCCTCGAGACATGTGGTTATTCGATCCCAATCGACTATAGGGTTACAGTCCGCGACCAGCAATGCATAGAGGTACCAGTCTTAGCAAGTTCTGGCGTACTTGAGAAGCAGGGATACACCTACGTTCACGGTAACGATGTTAGTGTCTCCCGTCTCGCCCATCTCGCAACTCTACAAGGATCTGCTACGTTGATAAGAAAAATTCTTGACCTGGATCCCCTTGACCTTACCGACAATCAACACATGTTCGACCGATGGTTTTTGAGCCTTGTTGCCCCGTTTAACCCAGAAATTGCCTCTCTCCTTAAGGAATATTTCAACTCTTATCAGACTGTTGCAGCCCGCAGACCTTTTCAGATTGATCATATTCGCGAGGAGTTTCAACAGCCACCGAATGAATCAAATAAAATGCAAAGGCTGTATTTTCTGATATTTATTTGTTCCTATGGCCGAGCTGAAATTGTTCAACAATTGGATATAGCTGCACTTACAGAAGACGAGTTGGGTTTCATGCTACTTCACGCATCCCAGGGTTCGAATCCCGAACTATTCGATCTTCTGATGAGCTATAGTTCAAATTATCTAAGGGCTGACCTGATTCATACGCCACTGGTGCGTGGAAAGCTTGCTAGCGATCCTACATTCTTGGATACTTTTTATAAATCGCTCTATTGCCGTCCAGGATCATTGCAAAACACGCTTTTTGATGATGGGCATACCGTGAGCGCATTGCTCCTACCTATATCGCAACCGCTACCCGAATATGTACGATGTCTGGTCCTAGGTGAGGTCCGAAGATTCGGAACGAGTCTGTCAGCAACAGGAGAAGAGATAGTCTCGCTGATCTATAATGGCATAGTCCAGTACTGGCAATCCAAGGCACCCGCGGCACACCTCCTCCAAGATCTGTATTTCTATGATATACTTCGCCTACTGGTGCGGTCACCAGCTTGCGAGCCATATCTCGACAAGTCGAGTTCTAAGCATTTGCGACCTCTGATCTATGTAACGAACAAATCCAACGGATACAAAGTTTTCCCATACCCCTCAGTGGAAGGATACTCAGCGCTGATGCTCGCTCTTCATTGTGGAATGAAGCCCGCTGTGCAAATCCTAGTAGATGCCGGTGTTTCGATATCAAAGCTTATGTGCTGTGGGAAGTCTGCACTTTCGCTTGCCCATGAAAACATTCAATCACAGCACCCTCGTCGATGGGTAGTGTGTTACGATGCTACCAGCGGAGCCACTATCCCTGTGCCCTTTAGAGTAATGACTCCAGAAATGGACGTCTCAGAAGATACGGACAAGGACATGCTTGAGATACTGCTCAAAGCGCTGCGCGACAGGGGCGAGGCAGAAAGTAGGGGTTCTAATGAATTACCTATGCCTAGCAGATGGAGTATGGCTCTCTTTATATCATGGCTGCGAGCGAATAATTGCTAATGCATGCTTCAGTGTTACTCAGGGAGAAGGTCGACCACTTCGCCGCGTGGTTCTTCAGACCCTCCTACACCTTCAATTCGGATACCTTTCGCGAAAACAGCATCTACGTTATCCTTGTTAGCACGTTGTGGTTCCTATCGGTACTCAAAGTGCTCAGAGTCGAACTCGGTGGCTTCCCATCTCATACTATTAGACTGTTGTCTCGGCCTGTCGTCATACTCGCTTTGATCGCATGGGTGCTATCAAGTTTTTGGTAGAGTCTCCTATTCTTTGGGATGATGAGTGTTGAGACTTAGGCTTTCTCCTTGTTGTTGGTCATCTACGGCTAGCCATGACTTACGATCTCTATAACCGGGGCTGAGACTCAAGTCTTAGAAGATGGTTTCAATTCAACAATAATCTTCTATGGTGACGAAGGTTTTTGAAGGTCCACTTAGATCGCTTCTGGTCTGATTTGACTCTGTATACAATTGTAGCGAAGGGGCTAACCTTCGCGGTCTTCCACCATGTCTCGAATAAGCGAGAACTAAATAGCTTCGTTTCAATACCCTTGAGACGGGCGCAACACGAGGTGTACACAGAATTATGTATTCGAAACAGCGTGCAAGTGTTCATTAAATGCGACAATCTCAACGCTACCATGAATTCATGATTCCCCGACCTTCCTGGCCTGTTACTGCGTTTAGATTCATAAGTGCTATATGAAGCGTTCATTTTGTCTCTTTAAGAGCGTCGTCTGGGCATTCTTTTTCTTCACAATCTCTCGTAGGACTAACGCATACTCCTTGACATTCTTCATGCGAACTTTCGCGCAACGTTGCCTCCAGACTCTGCTCAACCCCTGTGATGGCTTGACACTCCCTCTGTTTTTGCCCTCTCTTATAGCCTACGTCGTGTTGTGAAACCTATCGTACCCCTGAGTCAGAAATACTGAGTAAGACTTGCAGCCTCTGTTTGCTTTTTCTTATGAGCGACGTTGTTAAATGCACTATAACGGTCCTATGTCTGTACGTGTAACTGCTGTTGTGGATGATTGGGATTATCTCCGACCTATCCACGAGACAACAGATGCTGTCTTCCACCCAAGATGGACGTCCGATGTCATAGTCAAAATGACTACAATCTGGTATCGCATGACTTAACCCTTTGTCTAGGCATTTACCTACTTACTTGAGGGCGCAAAGAGCTGGGATCCAAACCTTGGAGCGCAGACGCCGCGCACTACTACTGCCCTGCTTACATACCTGCTTGCTTCGGCATGTATGCATGCCAAGCTGGCACCCACCTAACTATCTACGCGTCAGCACTGTCTCAAAATCCCCGGCGTTGTGCTCTGCCTCTACTATTATGTCGCATTATCAAGACTGCTATCTATAGTGCGATATTTACCTCAGGTACCTACTCTGGGTGCAGTTAGTCATAAACCTAGAAAAGTATCTTAGCAGAAAGGTTTATTAGCTATCATTGGTAATTAGTGAACGGCAAGACAGGGCAAGCAGTTAGTTGGCTGCATGAATGACACCGAGCTACCTACCCACGCCAGATCACAAGACACTGCTGGGGCTGGCGTTGGGGGGTGGGAGGGCTTGCGCCACGCTGCATGGGTATGGACCGCCATACACGGAGGTTGTAGGGCAGAGCCAATTAATGCGACTGAATAGGTTCACCAGAGATAAGTCGGCACATGAAGGTAGGCCAATAGCTGAGGTAAATAGAAGATGCATACAACGGGGAACTCTTGCAGCCGCACGATAACGGGGGGAAAGGTGTCTCACGTGCTGGGAACAGGATAATAACATTCTTCTTCTTCTTAGCTTCCTTTGTTCTTATTCTGGGACGAACCCGTTCGTTTCTAGGTGATCATCGCATGGAGCTTTGGCACCCGTTTATTTATTATCATAGTTATTTTAACCTGCTTAGTTGTTTATCTTCTTATCCTACACTGAAATTTGCTTGCGATCGGAAAAGAGAATGCACCACGAGCACAGCTAAATGAATGGATGGGCCGTCGTATATGGCTCTCGAGACGGTCGGCCATGTAGTCGCGGCTCTTGTAGACTCGTATGCCGTCGCGCTGGAGTGCTACGCCGGCTGGCGCTTGAGACAGCGGGCGCGCAATCATTACCATTACCGGACGACGAGTAACAATGACGGCGACAATGAGAACGCCGATAGTACGCATCAGAGTGAGAAAGGGGCAGCGTTTTCGGCGGCTGGCGCATCACTCAGGCTCTCGAAGTTTAAGATTGAAGAGGCATTTAACAGTGGCGTGGATATGCTGGGGGACGAATTTACATGCGGAGACGGTAAGGCGATGATAACAACACCGGGTTCCTTTCCCCGGTATTCTTATACGTTTATTGTCTGCCCAGACTGATGAGAATCTGGTTTTCTCTACATTAGCGGCTTGCTACGATGTTCTGGTGCAGAATCTCGCACGACTGCACGACTGTGTCACAACTTTAGAACGAGCGATCGAGGCCGGGGAATACCGTCCTCTGCCGCTCGCCGAGATCACCCATGTGTCAGAGGCGATGCGCATATCTACCCTGACTGCACTACAGAAGCAATATCAACGCCTAGTTGTCGGTCGTTTAGCACCACGGGCGGTGTTATCATCACCAAGACTTGCGACGATTAGCGACGAGAGCCATGTAAACGAAGGCGCCAGTCATGAAACCGTCGTCGTTGTAGCAACACAGACACAGACGCCCGGCCATAATCGAACAAACTCGGCGGACAAATATTCCCAAGCCACTAATAGTAATAGTAATAATAGTCACCGCGAGCCCCCTTCTCCTCCTTCAACACCGACTCGGGTCTCGAAGGAGCCTCCGCCGAATCACGATACCGAGTCCACGTATTCCTGGTCCACGGCAGGATTAAATGACAATCGGCCGAAGAACAGCGTTTTCAGTATCTTCTGCCCCGAGGCGATGAAATACCAGGTGGATCTGGACAAGGCATTGCCGGTTGAAGGGGCGAGATGCAGATGTGGTTATGTATGGGACGCCGGCTATCCTGCGGAAGACAGGGCTGCTATAGTTATCAAAGATGGATTCCACATCACGCCCAGGTTCTTGGGTAAATCCCACTGCGCCAAGGGATTGGGATGCGTCCTGTGTACGGTAAGTCTGCTTGCTCGATTCGAGTGGTGAATGAGTTTGCTTGTGGACGTCCGGTGTTCGCGATTCGTACCCTGCTTGGATGTCGAGTGGTATCATGGGCTAACTCTTGGCTCAGTCTAGTGGCAGGACCGAAACCTTTCCCAGTGTGGAGGGATTGAAGACACATATCGACTCCTCTCATACAAAATGGCAATTGTTGCATGATCGTGACCTAGCGGGCCGTTAAAGGATCGATGATTAAGCTGACCTAATTATGTATGTTTCGTTTCCATATTCAAACTAGGTAGTGACTACACTAGGCAAGTGGATGACTGTTTAGGCTAAGCTCATATGATGTTTTTTTGCATCGCGTTGGAGTTGTCAGAGCTGCTTTAATTATCGTATTATAGTTCGATCCATCAATGCTAGATGTAGCGTACCAAGCAAGCGTATGCGCTTTGTTCCGTGTCAGGGTCCTCATGATACCACAACACCACCGGTACGTGGCTACGCCGCACTGGGGTCATCAGCTCGCGTTGTGTTGCAGGCGTAAGCCTCGCTTAACGAGAAAGAGGAAGGAAGTTTCCGTGGATCATAGACCTGACCCGATTGGGTACCCCGGCCGTTCTTAGCACCCGAGGTCGTGCAAGAAATAGTAGAGACCATCCCCCTAATACCCTTATAATAGCTGCCAAAAAGGGCGGGCTAAGCTATCGTGGGGGACGATAAATAAATAAGTTAAAAAGTGCCAAAACGGCTATTAGATAGAATTAACGCTGAAAGTCAATACACCGGCCATTAAGTAGTCTGAATAGCTTTAAAAAGTGGCTGTTTTCGTAGGTGTTGTGGGTGATATGGGTGGGTTGGGGGTGGTCTCTACTATTTCTTGCGACCTCGGCACCCAAACCGACGGCGCAGCATGTTGGAATATACGAAGCTACAGGTTATCACCGAATGGTTCGCACGTATTTTGTCTCCGCTTTCCGGTGGATGTAATCAATGTCAATGGCCCACTGCAATAAGTTAGTTGGATAACTGCCTGCCAAGGAAAGGATCACCAGCGGCGCCTCAACAAGGTAAACCACCGAGAATTCAGCGATGACACCATTTGGGCCGTGAATCGCAAATTCGCACCGCATTCCAATGAACGACGATGAGGGTAGATGGTGACATACCTTTACCTTGCTCTGTTCTAGGTCGGGAAAGGCTTCCCGTAAGAGCTGTGTCACGTATGTGAAGCGCCGTTCTATCAGCTTCATAGTCTGCATCCGCTGCCAACTGCCCTCCTGCTTATCGTGGATGACCGAGTCGTATGGGACAAACCCAAAATCATCGCGCTTTACGTGAGCATTGGCCAATACATCGAGATCGCTCAGACGAACGGCCAGGATGACTTCGTCGAGGTTTGCAGACGGCTTCGGGAAGTTCACACTTGGTCCGGTAAACTGACGAAACCCTTGGTATTTGTGGCCGTCGTGTATAAGGATAGCGACTTTCCGCAGCTTGCTCGCAATCGGTCCGTTACACACCCTTCTTAGCGTCTCGCAGTTCACATCTGCACCGTCGGTGAGATAAAGCAAGTCGCTCTCCCAGTTAACATGGGCACCGGGCATGAGCGTGTCTCGGGGCTTTCCACCCGGGTTCTTGATGAATTCAGCGAGCCCCGGTGCTGTTTGCAGGACGTCCTTCGGTATCCTGGGCGCTTCCTCCTGGTCTTCGAGAGCAGCGAGGTCCCGAAGCTTATGCTCATACAAGTCTTTCACTTGTTTGCTCGGTAGTCCCATGAAGTTCATGTGAACGCAATCGAACTTGCTGCGAAACACCTTAAGTGCTTCGCAACTTATTGTGGCAGCAGCAAAGCGAAGGCTAGCAGGCACGTCATGGTTCGTCTGTGCGGTGAGGTCTGTGTAGGCTAAAGAACTTCCATCGGAAGTTGATGAAGGTTTCGATAACGCTGGATAGAGTACATGAACCCGGGGAACGTCGAAGTAGTGCTCCCATATCTGTAGGCGGAGCTCGGTGGGAAGATCTGGGAAACGGTGGAAAGTCTTATCATCCCTTTCCGGCACTGGCACGGATGTGGCCTCAGAAGCGGGGAAGAACCGGTTCACTAACCACCGCATAGTCATTTGCTTCGCGACCTAGCGTGACTGTATACTTGAAGTTGAGGTGAAATAAGTATGAGAATTCTGGTCTAAATCTGGCGTCAGATGTTTACATGGAGAAGAAAGGCCAGTACTGAAGAATGGCAATACGGAGCATAATATCAGCCTTCACTTACCGTTTGTTACCAAGACAGGGCGAGGTACCAAGATGATGTGTCACGACAGATGGCGCAATGTCGCAGCGGGATGATGATATTACACGGCATAGTAAAGCGAGTGATAAGAGGAGTGCATATCACCGTATATATATCGGCTTGCCCATTTGTCAAAAAGTCGCTAAAACATGACACGATACCCGTCAGGGTAGTCATACCAGAATAGACCCGAGCTATGGTATGGGGTTGAACTCTAGATTGTGCTCTGGGCGATGCTTAGGCATGGTCGTCATGACCAGCCCGTTGCCGCATTTCGCCTTCATTTGATTGAAGCCGGCAATTTCCTCAGCTGTGAAGCGGCGGCGCCAACTGGGGACCCGTGTAAGTAGGAGCACGGAAAACTCCATGATCCTAGTACCTAGCTACTACTGTAGAGTACCTAGACCGTAGACTACTTGGAACTTTACACGCGCTAAAGCAATCTTGCACTCATAGAACTTTATCGGCTGGGCTGCCGCTAATGGGACATGTCCCAGCAGTCAGCAATATGACCTTGGCTGTCTACCTACATGGTAATTGCCATTGCGAGAAGCTGGCGCCAAAAGCTAAGTGGCCTGCAGTGTGCGTCCTAGCTTGACGCAGATAAGAGGCGTGGACGAAGAACTATCCAAGGCACAATGTTCCAGATTCAAGCCACTGGCGCCTCCCGTATAGCACACCATCTGCAGTACAAATGGCGACACATCGTCAAACTCTTCAGTTGTGATTTAATACAAATACCTTTTGTCGGCTCGACTTCTGAAAGACTATTCAGTAACAGGATAACTCAATGTCCTAATGACCGTACCGTAAGCACAATCCAAGCACACTAGACACCGTAGTCTGACCGTAGGTTCTTGGAGTTTATTTAGAGGTTTTCCGGAACCCAAGCACGGCGTTTGCCGTCTGCCGGGGGATCACCTACGTTATTTACATAAAGACATCTCTCACCACGTATCCATGTAAACTCACTTAAAAATATGCATGTGGGTATTTTGGCAGATTTCCGTTGCCCGGGACGGAGCCAAATAGTTACATTGCTTAAAATCTCCCCACAAGCCCAAAGAATGTCGGGTCATGACTATTCCTCTTGTAGACCGCCTGCCAAGTCTCGTTATCCTTTCCGACACCAAAAAGTTACACTAGTAGGCCTTCCGACCCGTCTAGCACCACTTACCTAAGGAAATACAAGGCATAGACGACAAATATCTATTTTTATATACCTGTACACTAGATAGAAGCCTCAGCGAAGCGAACCCCTTTGCCCAAATCCTGCAATTACTCTGTGCTCTACTTACGCATACATGATCGGTCTCGTATGACAGTGTCACGATAGATTCAAGTTGACATGACATGGAGTAACTACACTAACTGTACCGTGTAACTACACGCGACATAAATAGACGCCGTGAAGAGCGGTGGTGCCAGCACCGATTACCTGGCCGTACCGTACCGTGGCATGTCGTTAACATTGAGCCGGTTTCCTTTACCTGAAGAGGAAAATTGCTGTTATTGGATGGCGAGTGGTAATGTCGGTCGGCATATCCCGACCTTCAATAGGTCCGATTCGCGCACACAGAGGGTCGTACAAAGCCACTATCATGGGTCAAGCCGTGTAACTTTCGGAGTAGCGCCCATTGGATGTCTATTTGCTTTGTTAGATCCTTCAGTTCGGTAGGTAGCGCTACTTAGGTAGACTCTTTAATTCCTCTGCCCTTTGCTATGCCAGCTTTGCCGATTTACCATCAAGGTGCTGTTTTATCTTCTTTTATCGTGATAGGCTGGGATTGTGTAAATCCCAGACATTGGAGAGGTTACGCAATATCAGATGATCGAACCCTTGAAAACGACTCGGTAAATAGGTGTCGCTTTTAAGCAGAGTTATCTAGGTAGGCATATCTAGGTAGCTAATGTGCAATAGGTAGGACCGCATACTCAAAGATACTTTATACTGCATCAACCCATGTCTCAGCTGAGGGCAACACCGCTGGGCATGCGATGCCGCTTCTGGTCACCACCTAATTTCAATACAGTAGCCTAGGGAAAGGAAAGCACTGGCGATGATGGAAAGCAGGAGAGTATTAGGTGACGCCACATTCGGTGATACGAGACGGAGCCAGGACGCCAATCAAGGACGAGAGAGTCAGATCCTCATATGGAACCTGTCCGCAGCTTAACAATCGTGCGTGCGAAGATTGGTGATATCTAGGTATACACTATGGTACTATCATTCGTGCGACAAAGGCGAGCAACAGAAGGATTGCAATGGATGTGAACATCAAAGTGAAAATAGTGATAGGGACGGTAAGTCGACATACTGTCTCTTGATACTGTTCACCTTACAACCCTTGAGTCAAAAGACTATCACTCTTGCTCACACGATTTCGCGTCTTGACCTCGCGAACCCAATCAATGGTTGTAATATGTTCCCAGGGAAGAGTTGTGGCTTTGGACATAGTTGTGAAACTATTAATTACTACGATTCGTCAAAGTGCTTAAATGAGAAAGGCGCTCGGTGTTTATATGTATATCCCAAGACGTGTCGTGGTGAACCCATGTTTACTTGGCGGTTGAATGGTTAAGGATAAATCTGAGCTTAGGTAACTGGCGCAGTTCTAAGCTCGTGAGCCATCGCCGTTTTTAAGTGCTATTGGATCGTTGTCGGTTTCCTTTTTCCAGTTTCATAGTCTTGTGCTAGTTGTATAGGTTGGAAGAGACAAGTCTGCTAAGATCTAGAAATGTTGTGCGAAACTCGAGACCATAATCATAATTAGGCATAGCGTATTAAGTCTTGATATATAGACTATAAGATTTAGCAAAAGAAAGGGCTCAACCGGGATTCGAACCCGGGGCCTCTCGCAATTTCATATATGAAATTCTTCATATATTTTAGGTGAAAACCCCAAAGCGAGAATCATACCACTAGACCATTGAGCCATTGAATTAGATGACATCATCAGATGTTCATCTGGGTGACGTGGTAAGTGAAAACCCCAGGCTATATACTATTCTGCCACTCATGCATTCAACGTCTAAGTAATGTAGGTACTTTGGTAGGTCGGGTTGGATTGTTCCTTTCAATGCTCGCAATTGATTTGTCTGACTTTAGCAGCGTATACCTTGCGGCTCCTTCTGTTTTATCACCGTTCATATCACTCTTTGAGATCGCAAAGTTATCCATTGGTGCTACGATTCTTGTGATTTCATTTTCACACTTATTCCGAGTTATATGAGCTATGGAAGTGATCGTGGGATCAAGCTAACCGCCTCGCATTCAAGAATTCCATCAGACTTATAGCGGTGGTCATTGTCGACATCCGTCGAGATCATGAGCTAGCAATGTCGAGTCTTCGGTAATTACCGTCCTACACTATCTTTCTGCTGTTGATTCAACCATCTGCTCCTCGGCCGCAAAGCGAGCTTGATGCCCTTTCCATGAGCAATGCGCAAGAACGTTGTGTTCATGTATTCTCGTTGCAGAGTACTCACTTCTGTAACGCAACTTGCCACATACAATCCGCGTAAAAGGAAGAAGGCTCCTAGCGCCTTGCTATCCCCCCCTGCAGTTGGTAAGCCTAGGCAATCTACTTCGCCTAACATATATGGGACACAGGCGCATATGTCGTCAACTGCACTGTAAAGACGTTTCTTATGATATCGCGTCGAATACTGACCTCGATCGAAGAATTGCCCTAGTACTGGGTGGGAAGATCCTCGGATGAGAGTTTGCAAGGCATATATGGCGGTGCACCAGAAGCTTAGCCACATTGCGCCATGTTGTATGTCTTTGAATATATAATACTTCTCCGGGTAGTTGTGTAAAGCAGAGTTGCCTGAACTAGGCATCTTGCAGTATTTGTATGACCATGTGGACGGCAAAGCATCTCCCCAGTTTAGCAGGTCAATGTATGCCGAGAATAGGTCATCAAGAGACTTGATAGCCTCGCTTTTGAGTGTCTGCTTGCTTGAGGCTGAGATCGCCCTCTGAGTCGCGATACAGCATCGCGAGGTTCTGCGCATGATCCGCCAGATCCCAGTTCCACGCGGAGGGACCTCTACACCCTCAACATCGTAGTTGACGTCGATCGAAGAGGGCGAAAGCCCCCCAATTGCATTGATATGCACCCGGCTGTGAATAATTTGAAGTAAAGAGTTATCACTTGCAGTTCTGGGCCGAGTATTCCGGTAGCGTAGCCGCGATAATTCTATAAGACCTTTCTGGTGAGGGTCACACGATATCTTTGTGATACCAGCGATTGCCTGCACACACGATCATTGTTATAGAGACGTATAGCTGTTATCTTGACGGGGGCAGTACCTTACCTCGTACATCTGAAGAACAACAATAGCTGCTAATATAGCATCTGAGCTGGCTTGCGATGAATCTTTCAGAGCTGTCGAAATACATCTTAGCGTCTGCCCGTATTGTTTCTCAGCAGTTTGCTGGAGATAAGCGAGGCCGGTTATATTAGCGAGGCTTGCAGAGCCAGCTGCAAGTACCGCGGACTCGAGGTATAGTGCGCTTGGGTTCTTGGCTAATAAATCCGATAAGAAGTCTAAATACCCCGGAGTACCACTCTTCGAAGTGAATGAGTAATGATATAAGAAATGCGAGATAGCTCTCGCGTCCCACGCTTCGGTAGGTTGTATAAGGAGCAGTGGTATTGTTGTTGATAATGGGGATGCTAAAGCCTCAGCAGGATCTGGCCTTGTAGTACCAGGATGTGATCGTGTTGATGGTTGACACAGAGCTGCTACTTTCGAAGCAACTCTCGCGTTCATCGAACGAAAGACTATTTGCTTGACATCAGGATAGCCTGGGCATGCCCGACAAGCCTTTGCACACCGTGCACATTCGGGCTTCTTCTCGTCGCACTTTCGCACAGTCGTCGATTAGCACATGCATTATGTCCGTAACGACAAGAAGCAACTGCCTATCATGTGATTCACTCAATACCTTTACTTTCATTCGCTTGCATGCATGGCAACCTAAGCTGTAAGGGGTGCGGGTCGACATCAGGCTCTGAAGGTTGTCTTCCTCCTGTCGCGTGACAGACTAAAGATGGCGGATGCAGCTTTGAATTAGGCAAGTTGCGCGAGTCGCGACGATAACCTACAATGAGTAAGGGGAAGATGGTAAATCACCGCTTCTAAGTGTAAGGCTTGTTCTAAATTGTCTACGACGCCCACTCTAATTGCCATGCAACGGGGTCCTACACTAATCTGAGATGGGTCATACTACTTGCCAGGTCGAGAAATTTGTCCCGAATCGCACGAGCTACCCGATTAGGCAATCGGTGCTACTGCGTAATGCTACAACATGCCTTTCAACACCGATCGAACTTGCCACCTAGTGCCCGAGTGCGGTCTTACACTCCTATCCTATTGCTAAGAAGTCGTGAAGAGGATAGTTCCCGCAGACTATCGGTGTGAAGATGCCCGCTTTTCCCGAGAAGAGCTATTAGTAGTAGTAGGTAATGAAAAAGGTAACTTATACAGACATGGTACCATGAAGAGCATTTATATCGCTTCGTATATCTGTGACTCTGTCGCTCTGTGACACAACACATAGTTTCATGATAATTTACTTCGAAATGTATCTCCCGTCCCTTCTACACGCGTTCTCCTTACTTTTCTCCCTCGGAGCTACATGTCCTTCTCATGGTGAAGCAGATGCGCCTTCAAATTATACTATGCTGGCCGATGCTAACAATAAGTATCGTTTCACTGAAAGAGATGTCCCTCTTGTTGTGGACAAAACGGCTATTACAAATGTGCGAATATTCGATGGGCACCGACTCCTTCCGGCAACTACTACTGTAGCCATCGAAAATGACAAGATTGCAAGCATTGGCAACTGCAGCGCCGCTGATATATTCATTGATGGGCAAGGAGGCTTTCTTGTCCCGGGGTTCATCGACGCACATGCACATCCGAGCAACATGACCGACCTCCAAGATTTAAGTCGGTATGGTGTTACGACCACAATGGTTATGGCCTGCTTCCAACCACAATTATGTCAGTCATTGAAGGACCACACCGGCCTCGTCGATATTGTAGCAGGATCATTACCCGCCGCAGCACCAGGAAGCCTACACGGTAATATTGTTGTCATAGTGGATGGTAACGAGGATCGTCTGGTGAGGAATGCCAGCGTAGCCTCTCAATGGATTGACGATGCTGTATCGTGGGGACCGGATTTTGTTAAGCTCATTGCCGAATCGCCCGGGTTAGACCAGGAAACATTAAATATCTTAACAAAGAGGTCTCATGAACACGGCAAGCGCGTGGCCTGCCATGCGTCTTCCCTCGAAGCGTACACGCAAGCAGCTATGGCCGGAGCGGATGACATTCAACACGCGCCGCTCGATCAACCAATCTCTCTCGACCTAGCGCGACGCATCGCTTCCCGAGGTCAGATCGCCACCCCAACGCTCACGATCTTGCGAGCTATAAGTGATGCGTCGCCGGAATCGCGCAACTATACGGCCGCAGAGGAGACGCTGCGGCGTCTGAAGGAGGCCGGAGTGCCCATCATTGCCGGCACGGATGCGAACCTAGTCCAAGGGCTCATTGCTATAGTGCCTTTTGGGATCAGTCTTCACGAAGAGCTGCAATTGTTAGTCAATGCAGGGCTGTCAGCTGTGGAGGCTTTACAGGCGGCGACCTCTGTCGCGGCGGAGCATTGGGGATTGACCGATAGAGGAGTGATGGCACCTGGGAAACGCGCGGATCTCATATTGCTTTCGAGCAACCCTCTTAAGGACATTAACGCCACGCGAACTATTCAAAGGATCTGGCTAGCTGGCGTAGAGTTTTCCGGGACTCTAGGGACATTTTGAAGTGACCAGATCGCGTTTTCCGCCCTTGCATAGTACATCATTGATGATCTCGTTGGTTCACAAAGGACGTTTACTCTCTTCAACATGTAGGTACGCATGATGTAGACCTAAATCGGTACAAGCAGGTACCTACGGTAGGACTGCCTACTACTAGGCCGTACCTACTTCAGTGCATTACTGTAGGTAGGGAAGTACTTACTCAGTACCTAGTAGTAGGTAGGTAGGTAGATAGCAAAATGTAACTGTTGCAGTTGCACCATTGGCCGCGTACAACGGGATACCCACCCCCTATCGCACGCTACAAATATGCTTAATTCTAGGCCTAATCAGGTACTTGCCCAGTTAGGCACGTACTATAAGTGTACAAAGTGTACAGAGCGCAGGCACAGAGCAACGTGCGCGCACCCACGGCTCCGGTACCGACCCAGATTATACCAGATCTCTCCCTTCAATGTACCCATTCTCGGCAGCGCAGGCAAGCGTGCGTCAACAATGGAACGCGGTCGATGTTACCACAACGTCAGCTGGGGCTGCATGCCATGATTTTATTCAAGTAAATACAACACACCTGCAGCATTACAAGGCATCAACCAGGCGATTGCGCAGCCTTGCCCCTTCTTTTCGCCTTGCATTTTTACCTCCCTTTCTTACCTTTCTTACCCCCCAAATCTCTCTTTATCCTTCGTTTCGCAGACGTTTCAATCAATCATCGATGGTTCTGGAGATATGCCTACTTAAACAGTGTCAGAATTCAAAACAAGCGCAACCAACTATCTAGAAAGCGAGACGTCCATAGAGTACAAAAAGGGTGGTTTTTTTTTCAACTCGATATCCCCAATGATTCCATTGTAGATAGTCCCCGGCGCATCGTCCACCTTTAACCAGACAATCGAAATCGAAGTCGAAATGCTCAAGCAAGAGAGAGTTCCCGTCGGCAGTGGCCCGCCGTCACAAATCAAATCGGAGACGGGCAACGCATCACATCCCCCCTCTAAAAGTTACCCCGCCGCCGCCGACAGCTACAAGTCCTATGCCTCAAGTTCTTCAGATCGCTTGAGTCCTTCACCTCCACCGCGCTTCTCCTCTCAAAGTTATCCATTCGAGCCCAACCAAGTCGCAAGATATAGCGCGACTGCTGCGCATACCGATGCTTCTAGCGTGAAACACGAATCTGGTCAACACGACCCAGATGACCCGGGACTTTCTCTCCTGCCTCCAAACTACGAACCATATGACGAGCGAGAACAAGAGGCTATTCGCAACCTTTTGGATGTGCCCGATGTAGACATCCCCGTTTGGGATCGCGAGCGCCAACCCGTCGCTCTGCGGAAAAAGCTTATGCCCCATCAGCAAGTAGGCCTGACATGGCTGATCAACCAAGAGGAAAGCTCTCATAAGGGTGGCATCCTCGCTGATGACATGGGATTAGGCAAGACTATTCAGGCCCTCGCCTTGATCCTGTGCCGTCCGCCCACCGATGGTACCCGCAAGACTACGCTTATCGTCGTCCCTACATCGCTACTCCGACAGTGGGAGCGTGAAATTGACGACAAGGTGAAGCCTGGCCACAAACTCAAGACAATTGTCTACCATAGTGCCAAGAAACGGAACTTGACGGTGGCGAGGTTGCTGTCTCATGATATCGTTCTAACGACCTATGGCACTCTCGCCCATGAGTACAAGCAGATCTACGATCAGCGGAAGACGACAGTAGCGGTTCTCCTCGCTTCCCATGCCATATTCCATCGCGTCATCTTGGACGAGGCGCATAATGTCAAGAATCGAAACTCGCAGTCCTCCAAAGCCGTAGATCATCTTCGCAGCACTTACCGTCTCTGTATGACTGGCACACCATTAATGAACAGACTTGATGAGCTCTACCCTCTCGTTCGCTTCCTCCGCATCGAGCCATACAGACACTGGGAGAACTTTAGGCGAAATCTGGCATCCATTAAGGGGGGTGAGACCAGAGCTTTGAAGCAGCTTCACGTTCTTCTTGGTCGTATTCTTCTACGTCGTACCGAGAAGACTCTGGTTGATGGCCAGCCCATCCTCACCTTACCAGATTTGACCGTTCACACCATCCAGGCTATTTTCGACAAAGACCAGTTCGAATATTACCAAGCCCTTGAACAACGTTCGCAGCTGCGGATGAATAGGTACTTGAGGGAGGGTACAGTCACCCGAAATTATTGGTATATTCTACTACTGATTCTGCGACTACGTCAATGCTGCTGTCATCCGCATTTGATCAAGGATCATACCATTCCGGAGGGCATAAATATGACACCTGAGGAGATGACGGACTTGGCCTATGTGTTACCGAGGCCCGTTGTTGACCGGATCAAACGCCAGAAAGACTTTGAATGTCCCATGTGCCAGGATACGACCGAATATCCCATCTTTAACTACCCATGTGGGCATCACACTTGTGGTGCCTGTATTGCGAATATGGCATCAACAGGGGAACCTGGTATGGAATATTTTGAGGACGATAGGGCCGACGTAGTACTAGGACCTTGTCCTACAGAGGGGTGTAACGAGTCTATCGACTCGAAGCATGTCATCTGTTACAAGAACTTCAGCGAGGTGCACCTCTCTGAAGACAATAAGAAAAACCGCACTGTAGTTGAATCCGAGGATGAAGATGTAGATGACGATGACGGTGCCGATAAGAACGGGAACCTGAAAGATTTCGTTGTCCCCGATGACTATGAAAGTGACAGTGATATCAAGTCGGGCAATGCCACACCCTCGGTTACTGAAATGACCACAGAGTGCGTGTCAGATTCTGGCAGTCTCAAACCAGAAGAGCTGGTGAATGATTTGCGCGCCAAGCAGAGTCCAGAAATCGACCCTGCTCCCATTTCAGCAGTAGAGAGCGATGCTGAAGACTCTGACGACTCATTGCCACCCATTGACTCAATTTTCGACGACATCAAGAAAAAGGCAGAAGTCAAGACCAGCCCGAAAGCGCCACTTCAAGGACTGTCGGCTACAAGACAGAACAAGAGGAACAATCCTCTAACTCTCCTTGCTAAGCCTGAGTCGAAGCTTGCTATGGAGCACGACTACGACTCCGATGCCACTAATGAGGACAGCAGTGTGGCTTCAGGACGAAAGAGGAAAGGAACTCTCGGAAAAGGTATGGGTAGACAGAAAAAGATGCAGAAAAGGGGCAAAGGACGGCCAACTGAGCTCACGCTCAGTGCGCTTAAGCAGTCAAGTCGGTCCAGCGCTGCTGCTAAGGAACGGTATTTCAACGGACTCAGAAAAGACTGGGAATCCAGCGCAAAGATTGATAAGGCGATGGAGTTGCTAGCGATGATTAGGCGAGACTTCCCAAATGAGAAGACACTCGTCTTCAGCCAGTTCACCTCCTTTCTCGACCTTATGGAAATTCCTATTTCTGATGATGGATTCAACTATCGACGATACGGTACGTATGAAAACCTCTGGTGCCTGATACCTTGCCGTTCTTGTATCGTATCATCTAGCAAGTTCTATGTCATAGAGCTTGGGAGACTAGACTAACATTTTCTATGCACGTAGATGGTAGTATGCCTAATGGGGACAGAGATGCAGCCATTGATGACTTTATGAAAAAACCAGAGGTAAAGATCATGTTAGTCAGCTTGAGGTGCGGCAATGCCGGACTGAATCTATATGCGGCCACCCGTGTCATCATGCTCGATCCCTTCTGGAACCCATCGGTAGAAGACCAAGCTATCAAACGAGCCCACCGATTAGGGCAGACAAACCCTGTGGTTGCGTATCGAATACTAGTCGAAAACACAGTGGAGGATCGAATTCTTCTACTACAAGAAAAGAAAAAACAGCTCGTCAATGACGTTCTCAATGCTGATGCTCGGAAAGGCCTTAGTCGTTTGAGCGTATCGGAGCTTGCAGGTCTATTTGGTATCAACTGGCGCCGTTAGGGAATCTCAAGTGCTTGGAATGATGCGGAATGGTTTTACGAAATACTGGCTTGGGCGTTCGGTGGATGATATCCCTTGGCGTTCGCGTTCAAGAGCGTCGCCTTACTTATTCTAGGCATGTATTTATCCTGGACATTGTTAGGCTTCCGATGGCCTACACAGGCCACTGCTATTACTCGATATGTGCTTTTTCACCATGGCTTCTCAAAACCATAGTAACGATCTTCGGTTCAATTGTCTTCAATCGGCATCATGTGGCTAGATACTCAATCAAAAATATTGATGTTAACCTCCTATCCCCTATTTCGTACCTTTAGCGTGCTCAAATTACTTTTTGTTCCTCTTAGCGTCCGTTAACTAACGCATCTAGTTGAGCCGTAACATCAACAAGCGGGAAGGAAGTCCTATTCCCCGCTGACGTCCCCGGGACTAACGGATCCGTGAACCACTCCTCGACTATGTAAACGCGCCCGCCCATCTCGACGGCGGCTGTCACGAGCCCGCCGCTCGCCGCTAGCTCAGCCGGGTTCGGGATGCGACCCAAGAATTCGGCGGCGCGCCACTTGCTGTCTCTCTGCTTTTCCTTCTCACCTTGCCGATGCCCATCATACCCTCGCCATCGCCCTTGCGCTTCTACTTTCTCCCTACCGTGACGCGATCGGAGAACGGAGACGGCATCGTGTTCTGTTATCAGCAGGACCTCGCTGGCGTACCTGGGCGGGAGATAGATTGCGTCCGCGGGACGAATCGGTTGCGCAGCGACTGCGGCAGAGGCCGACGACAGCGGTGACAACGATCGTGACGATAATGATAATGATAATGGTAATGGTAATGGGTTAAAAGTGCGAGTAGTATTGGGATACACAATCGGCACAAGCGTCGGCGTGCCCTTGGGAGAATCCATATCGAAACGATACAGCGCGCCGCCCTCGGCGCTGTGGTTCCGCGCGTCGGCCACCAGAAGCGTCGAGCTGCCTGGCACAGCTGCGAAACCGGTGTACCCCACCACGGCGTGGTCGAGGGGTACGTCGTCGGGTACGAACCATTCCTCCGCGAGACCGCCGGTGCTGCCGGGTAAGCGGAGGATGGTGCCGGGATACGTGCCTAGCACGTAAATGTTGCCGTGCGCGTCGTGCTCTATGTCTTGCGGGCCGCCGTATCGGTTTTGGGAGATTGATGTTAGGTTGCTGGACCAGAGCGTCGTTTGTGTGGAGGGGGAGTAGCGGATTATGTAGTTGTCGCCTGAGACGTCGCGGCCGGCGGTTTCGCTGGGGTTCGGGCGTTAGTTGGTGTGTATGTAAAGAAGGGGTCGTGAAGTAGACCGCGATGGTAGAGTCTTACTGTGCTGGCGCCGCATCGACGAGGATCGTGATCTCCTCTGAGGACTTGTTATCGCGCCCCTTGGTGTAGGGATCCCAGGCTACGCCGCCGATGTGGAAGGGTGGTGTTCGCGTGATGTTGGGGAACTCAATAGTTGACACCACGGATCCTTTGTATGGGTCGTAGACTATTACTGACGCGTTATATAGGGAGCCGATGTCTAGATAATCATTAGCTGGTTAAACGCTTTCTATACTATTTATGTCTGTTCAGAGTAGTTCGCGAGGATTCCAGGATTCTCTTAGAGATCGGCTATGAGCTGCTTCGTAACAAACTTACTGTACACTCATGTTAGACTTCAATGCTTTGATATGACGGTATTCTGCGTGTCCATCGCACGTACCAGAGCAGACAGGACTGTCCGTCAAAGTCCGCATTCTCGGGATATAGCTGATACGACTCGATGTTGATCGTCCCGTTGCCTAAGGGGGGGCATGATGGCTTTAGACGCAGCAGCGGATGGCTTGAGGCTACGGCCAGAAGCGTGGTAACTAGTAATGTGAACATTGCGCTTGCTCAATACAAAGTCGTTGACAGTTTATTCGTTTCTCTCGAGCTTCTCTCGATGTATACGAATCAGTCCTAGCCCATTTGCCGTGAGTTTTCTGACTATTTACTGCTCCTTTATGTCGTCACTTATTCCGTCCCTTGGGAGATCCCCTCATCATTAGCAGCAATCATCCCTATACACGGGTTGAATTTCTTTCGGCTAAAGACATCTTGACAGTCGTTTTTGAGAACACAGCTCGGAGGGGAGAAACGATTGCCTAGCTTGGGGTTTGGACCCCTCCAATACAACCGGTGACAAATTCTCAACGCCCAGGATCTGAATCGTCATTTCGGTAGGTGACGGCACACTTTTGGTATTGCTGACTATAGGCTGACTGATGCGATTGTTGGAGCTGCTGCATCGCACGAACGAGGAACTAATAGACGTCATTGTAACAATTCTAACATTTTGTCATTTTTTAAGGTATTCCCCAGTATCAATAGTACGCCCCAACCAAGCCATCTTCTCATATCCTCCGCTGAGTTCAGTACCATTACAGAAGTTTTTGCTATCTGTCACGAACCCGTAGGCTTTCTGTGTGCAGAGAATTAGTAACAGCACTGATGAGTAAGGAACCACTATCGCAGGAATACTGAATAGGTACCCGCGTTAAGTAACAAGATGCTAAATAAGTGATGAAAGTTGGGATACTTACCGCTACATTCCGTGTGGTGACCTCTTGTCCACCCGGAGTCTTTGTCGCACAGCAATCCTCCAGCATTACGCAGGTATATCCACGGTTGTAGGCGTCAACGAGTGTGCCGAGGACACATTGGTCTGAATTGACGCCGGCAAACAGCATGGTTTTAAGTTGTTCGCGCTTGACCACTTGACAGAATTCCGCGTAATCCGACCACATACCTGACATGCGGTTTTTGTCACAGAAGATATCCTTCTCCTTATTGCTAGCTTGTAGAAGGGGCTCGTACAGCTCTGTGTTCCACTGTTTGGCCACTGCAACAAAAGTCAGTACCTTGATTTCAGCGCACAACCTACAATCCTTTTCTCGAGAGTGGCAGCTGGGTGCGGCTGAAGCTCGAGCAGGACCATTGGGTTTGAAGAGGCGCAATTGAGATGCTCATACTGAGAAGTTTGCCTCGGCCATCGCCCATGTTTGAACCTAAGCCACGCCGCGACTGTCCTTCCTCATTTGATGATTGGCCATCCTCATCGACGTCACCACTAGTAGCAGATTTCTCCTTGCCGGAATCAGTGCGCTTGACAGTGGACTTGCGCCTCCTACGATCGACGAAAAGCTGCCTAGAGAAACTCCGATGGACGGCAGAGGGCATATTGAGAATATCAGTTTTCGTTAAGCCCCAATTCAGCCAGATTATCTGAATGAGTGACTATGTTAGCCCGCTGGATGCAAACCCATATTGATGACATGAATTCGTTGTTCCCGTAAAATATTACAACAGATGAAATATTCGTGAGATTGCCGTTTTCCTCAGTATGGAACGTGCTCACTGGAGACAGAAGGACGTAAGGTACGAGAGATTAGAGCAGAAAAAGAAGAAAAGCGCCTTACCTTAATTCCGAGTTTTCTACACTTCGCAATAACCTCGAGAGTGCGCTCAGCCGCCGCAAGGCCCTCGGGATAGTCATTGCATCGTGGATGCAGGAAGAAATTCTGCATGTCCACGACGACCAAGGCTGTCAACTTCCCGATATCTACTAGGACACTTGTATCTGGTTCATCGTGGGTTGTTTGAAATTCGTAAGCTGGATCCTCAGGAAGACCCTCACTGATATCGTATAACTTAAACTTCTTGTAGTAGATCCATCCTCTGTCAAATCCGTCGGCGCGTCCAAGATATATAGGATCGGGCATCGTCGCTAATGTCTTGCTGTCAAGAGGAAAGTAGTGTATGTTAATATGTAGAAAACAAATCGCACTCTCAGAATATTTGATACTAAGTAGGCACGCCTACAGAGCGAGTGAGATATAATTGGGGTTATGTCATGAGGGGCTGCGTTGCTACTGTGGCTTGTTGATTCGAAGATCAGTGGCGGTGACTGGGGCCTCAACCTTGTCAGTATGGATTTGCGCATGCACTCTCCATTGTACTAGTGCTGAGATCGATCTCGTTAAACAATGCCGATCAAGTCTCACGCATGCCTCTCTCTGCTCCCTCACCTTAACATGGCGGATGACGTTTGTTAGGATGCATATTCCGGGGTAACGATCGGCTCAAAATAAGGTCATTGTGCGACTTCAGCTCGATAATCTTACTGACCTCGTTTCATCATTCCCCCTTGAGCCGCTCAAATCTTCAAGCCAACTTATTAACATCATATTGTTCATATTCAGCAGATATGACAACTCCCCATCCGATGATTTTTCATTCTATCAGATGCCCTCCCAAGTATGCGCAACGGTATTCATGATGCGATCAAGACAGAGACTACCAGATACGTCAACATTGTCTTCCGCAGATCATAGAATTGAGGATGAAGCTATATGTCTTGTGAGCTATGTTTGCGATTTCGTTATATATGGACCGAATTGAGCAGCTTGACGTTAAGTTAGTTCTAAAGCTTATCTAATGGATGTAGATGAGCTTCCATTTCAAGGAGAAAAATGAATAAGCATCCTACCGATAGCCATCTATCTCCTCTATTTCATGCACACTTTTCCAAGGACCATCCTCAAGTAATTTTGTCCACCCATCAGCAGAAAGTATAGTGCTTTTTAGAATTGTACTGTAGTTCTGGCCTTACAGGGCGCCAGCTTCGTCTAATGGAGAGATATCTTGTCAAGCATCACATAACATTAGGTCTGCGCCTGCGAGATCAATCGTAGCTCCCGTTCGTGTGTCCTCGCTACTACCACCTTGGCCTCGGCGATAGGTCTCAAGGGTTCCAGTATATGTATTCGAGCGGAGCTTGATATGATTGAATCGTGTGAGGCGCCCCTACTCACTTATTCTACAGCGCCGTGGCTCATGTACCATGATTTTTTGAAGCTAGCATCTGCATGAACTAGATATTATTATTTTATTGATCGAGACCCGAATTGCTTTGACGGGTGAGCCTTATATCACTCAGCTAGGCATTACTGGTGAAGAAATCAGAGCAATTCTTCCCGAGCAGACACGTGTGCCGAGGCCTGTTTCCGCGCTTCCCGGCGTCTCGTATCAAATGCAGCGTTCAACGCGCCAAATTAGACAAACCCCTGAAATATCAATGATTTCTCAGGGGGTAGTATCGAACGGAGAAGCGGCCCGTCAATTGCTGAATGGTAGAAGGAATTGAAGCTTAGCGACGGTGAGGAGCCCCGGAGGCCGCGGTCATGTCATACGGTATACCGTGCATGCAACGTGCTCCTAGCGGCCTCACCGTCCCAGACCGCGCCGGGACCCATTGGAACAGAGCTATCCTAAGCTTAGATAGCATAGGAGCACTTGAAGTTATCTGATGCTTGGCTTTTATACAGATTGCGCTTTGACAAATAAGTCACTGCTGACACTGCGAAAGTCTAGGCCATATGAAGAAGACAGACTATGAAACATACAATAAGTATTCATTCAGAACTGACTATCCTTCCGCTTCAAATGGCTTAGTTCTCATAACCGTAGATGATGTGCACATGGGCTACTGGTGTAGATAGGGTTGTTTGACATCGGCCTTTAACTGATCGCTGTCGTTGTAACGCGCCCCAAGATGTAGTATCCTGACGACTAGGCACTATGCGGGATTCTTTTCCCACGCTTCTCCCAATGCGGTGAGGGTATCGTAAGCTATTGGAAGGGAAGAGATTTACGTTAGCTAGGTGTTGGCATTTGTGATCCAAGGTCCGATCAAACTCTCGGAGCCGCGGAATCGTCTCAAGGACCCCTTGCAAGGAGGTGTTTCTAGTGTCCCGTCTCCAAGACGTGACATTGCGAGGGGCTGGGGCAATTGGCCAACACCCCTGTCAATCCCGAATCGTGGGACGGCACGCTATACTGGGCGCAGACGCTATCTACACTATTACGCCCAGCGTATATGATGAGTATTATACTAAGCCTTGACACCGTCTTGGATGACATCTCTGGACCTGAATCTAAGGATGCATCTCAGTCGTGACATGATGTCTAAACAATTATGCTGTAGTACCAGTATTCGACAACACTTGGTACCCAAATAGAAAGCAGAGGGACTCGTTTTGTTAACGCGATCTAGGCATAGCGGGTAATGATCCTACACAGACCCTCTTTTTTCGCTAGTGTGCCCCTTTCCCCTTCTCCAGGTTCAGTCAACCGCGGGTTAGACTATGTCACAACTCTGGTCCAGAGCCTTGGACTGGTCTCACTGTAGTGGGCTTCATTAGATACCGAGGAAGTCTGATGCGTGCTGGCAACGCAGATTCTTGTTTCTGTTCTTCAGGTTTATGATCGCCCAGAGGGCCCTTTGCCACTGGTATCAGTTTGAAGGTGTTGCATGGATTGCTTACACATCTGCAAAACTTGATCCGATGCCAAACTCTTCTTGAGTGCGGTGACAAACATGGTCAACCATATCGCTAGTATAAGTAAATGGCTTTCATAAGTGCTCTACTATCTCAACACACCTGCAGAGCCTCATTAAGCTCGTGCAAAGGTCGAAAGCTGATATCCTTGCCCGTTGCAAATGTGGATGCGTTACTGGTGTAACGGGCCAGGAGGTCACTGACAAAATCGCCTTAACTGAATTCAATGGTTGGCCCGGAATAGAGAAACACGAGATGAGATAGGGGTCTAGCGAAGAGAAACAGATTAACACTAGGCCCATGGGAAGGCCTGGGTTGGGCGCCTGGCCAAACAACCCCTGCAACACATCCATGGCCGTTGCGAGACGGATAGAGCCCAGTTATCATCAACGACCTCATGCCAGGCCAGCTTATCTGTAAAGGGCTTGTGAGGGACTCCTAGGCTGTCCTAGGTGTCAACGGGTAACATGAGACGAACTCTGCGATTTGCACCTTTTAACCAACCCCCTACCTTGCCATTCGGTATGATCGCCGCATGGGGCTTCGCTGGCGCCTATCATTAGACGATCAGGAACACAGTGATGATGGTCCTCGCAATCTGCCCTGCCGTCCCATTGTGCCGTGGTGTATATATCTGTCGTCTCGTCGCCGGTGTTGCCATGTTTTTCTTCTTGCTCAACCCAGTCTCTGTTCTCTCTTTGAATCCCTACTTTTTCTTTCTCCCTACAGTTCTGTGAACTATTCAGTTCTTGACGTTCTTTATTGGACATTCTTTCGCATACACCGCCAGCCGGTTTAAAACACTTTCACTTCAAAAAGATATATCCCAAAATAACTGTATATTGCTCCGTCACGATATTCACGATACGATCCAAAATGTATTCCCGAGCTACTCTGATCTCTGCCCTCTTGGCTGTTGCCGAGGCCCGTTTCGCCCAGGAACAAATCCCCGTTGCCGACATCTCGGCCTTGAGCAACTTTGGCAACCCTGGAGAGGCCGCTACCCTGGCTGGCGCAGTTCCTGGCGTCCTCCTTGCCGCTGCTGACCCTTGTGACAAGCTCTCCCTGGCTGATCAGATCGTCTCAACCCTCGGTGACGATGCCTCAGTCATTGCAGCCGCGCAGAACCTCGTCGCCGCCGAGCAGAACTTCAACCCCTTCGCCGTCAGCGTGCCCAACATCTGCGGTGATGCGTCCCTCCCCGCTACCGAGGCTCTTCGCGGCATTGTTCCTCTCGTGGACCCCGATGTTGTCGGCTCTGATGTCGAGAACGCCAACTCTGCGAGCTCGCTTCAGTCTCCTTTCGACGCCACCGGGCTCAGTGTCGCCGATGTCATGATCGCTCAAGGCTTCTCCAACTTCACTGTCAACGGGGCTGCCGCAGGTGGTAACGCTGGTGCTGGGGATGCCGATACTGGCGATGTTGCCACTACCACCGCTACTGCTGCTGCCACTACTAGCACACCTGTCTTCACTTGTGGTGGCTCTCGCACCACCACTTCAGCTGCCGCTGCTACGACAACCGCTGCCGCCGACACTGGTGACGACGTTAGTGATGATACCGGCGATGACGCGAATGCAGGAGATGATGCAGGCAACGCTGCCGCCGGCGCTGGTGCCGTTTCTGACCCTGTGACCGGCACATTCCTTGGCTTTCAGGAATCGTCTCTCGGTCTTGACTTCGGCACCTGCACACCAACGGTCAAGTTCGAGGAGTCGCTGAACGGACGCAAGGCCGGCGAGTTCACATTCCAGGCCCAGGACCCCGTCGTGAACAAGGGCCAGCAGGAGGCGCTGAACCCGGCCATCATCTTCAACCGCATCTGCGACCAGCTGGGCAATGTCTGTGGCGCCGCAGATGACGCTATCGCCGCGTGCGAAGCCGCCCAGGCTGATCTCAGCAACGCCTCCAAGGATGCCTCGACGGCCGATGCATGGAACGAGGCGCTCGGCTTTGCCGGCACCGATATCAACCCTGACAACGCTCCTCAGGAGGGCCTTGTTGGCCACACCTAAGTTAGTTAGCTCGATATGAGGGAGTTGTTAGGTATTGATGACAATGTGGGGGATCTGAAGATGAACTGTAAAGTACGTGGTTAAGTTGTGGCTAGATACCGCCGCGGATTGCAAGTAGACATAGCGAAGGGCGTTTCGGTTTTGAACATAAGATAACAATATATTTCATGAGACTTAAGACATAAACTGAAGAACAACAGTGGTAATGAACCAGTAGTTTGATAGCTGATCCGTAGTCTCTTAATTCTAGAATCCTAATGTGTTATTATGTATCTACCTACATGTAGATGCTGCAGACGCAGCAAGAGGGATTTATCACGCATTCAATTCTGAGCAAATATTAAAGAAGATTTTATAAATAATTACATCTATGATCTATTCCGAACAATACAAATGGGACCTACCCTCCACTCCTGATTAATGATTCAAAAGAAACCCTCCAACAAGACCAAGTCCAGGTATGAATAGACAAGATAGAAGTTCAAAGCCCACCACCCAGCTCCTCAACTCCCCAACTCCCAGCCCACATCCAAAGCACAAACGATCCAAAAAAGAAAGAAACGAAAAAAAAAAAAGAAAAAGAAGAGACAGAACCATCACATGTAGATAATCTGCCACCTCCCACCCGCCGGCCCCCCTTTCCCAGGGGCACTGGGCAACTCATCCACAGGCAGAAAGTCATGCCTATCCTCATCAGCTCTCCAAGTCCTACACTCGCCCTCGCCCTTCCTGGCACCGGGTTTCTCCCTATACGCGACGCCGATGCACTCCTGCAGGAGCCCCATGCCCGCCATCTTGATGACCTGTCTCTCGCACGTCTCCAGACAGCCCCTCTCGCCGCCCTTGACCACGGGCCTCTCCTCTTCCCACTCTGGCCACACGGGCTTGGGGCCCTCGGGGATCGCCACGTCACAGCGCACGCGGAACTCGTGGACGAGCTTCTGCTTCTGGCCCGCTGGCCCCCCTTTGCCTCCTTTTCCTAGCAGTCCGCCCAGGAGCCCTGTTACTTCTCCTAGGATGTCGTCGAGCAGGTGTCCGAGACCGAGGAGGTCGAGGTACCGCGAGAAGTAGTGCGGGTCCAGGTCTTGCAGCTCCGAGACGTCGATGCTCGTGTACGTCGCGTTGCAGATCTCGGGCTCGGGGGCCGGCGTGGGCATGGGACGCGTGGGGAACGTAGTGGGAGAAGCGGAAGGGGAAGAAGAAGGCGAAGGGGAAGGCTTCTGTGGCCGTGAGGGGGGTGGGGATGGTAGGGGCGATGTCGTGATTACTTTCGTGATGACCGAGAGCGTGGGGTCGCTGGGTCGCGTCGTCGTTGGCGAAGACATCGCCGTGCTAGATGATGAGGATGAGGATGAGGATGACGCGGACGAAGAGAAGGATGTGGATGTGGATGTGGTTGAATTGGAGGCGATGAGTGATGGGGTAATAAGCGATGAGAAAATGGCTTGTTTGAAGTACTCGGTGGTAGAAGCATGGATCCCGGTGGAACACGACGATACCATCACCGGGTCCTCCTTTACGGGGACTTGGTAAGATGGCGGATCAGCCGCCACCGGATCGTGAGGTTTGTGCGGTGTTACTGTTCCCGGGTCCATCGGCCAGCTCGTTGTCCACCATGAGGGGGACTGGCCCTCAATTCCCGGAGGTGCATGTAGGCTGACAGGACGGGACTGCTGGTCCACAGGTGGTGGTAGCGAGCCCGAAGGCGTGATGCATATCGAGTCAGGGCTGAGGCTCTTCTGCTTAACGACGATCTCGAAGGTATCGCCACAACCACAAGCTTCCGGGGGCGGGGCAGCCATCTGTACAATGTATTGACCAGTGCTGGTTAAGTCCACCACCATCCGCGCTATGTAATCGGAATTCCGGGGTATTAGACCTGCCATTGGGCATAAGGTAGCAAGAACCAAGTGGTCTTGATGAGAATGGAAGTTGTGAAGAAACAATTAAGGTTAAAAACCAGCGAGCTTGGGGCTCGATCTGATAGAGAAGCAAAGCGCGCCAGCGATATGGAAGATGAATAGTAAATGTAGATCGCGTAGGATAATCACCATGGGAGCAGACAGGTTGAGGCTACTTATAATAGCACAGGGTTCATAGGGAACTGGGCTGGGATTCAGGGACGACAAATATTGAAGCCATCATCCCCTGGATTTAATGACGGGAAACCCCTTTGCAGAGGGCGAAGCCAAACTAGGAGCAATTAAGGGTAATGAAACCAGTCTACCGAGACTCCTTGAGACCTCTCGTCCCTTTGAAACCATCATGAGAAGTCAACTGTCTGGGACGAGTAGTACATAGAACGACGTAGACTAGAGCTTGGTGCTTAAAACTGAGTACGGCGGGTGAAGCTGTTCCCAAGACAATGTCTCATTTGTACAATTACCGGTGCGACTACCTGTTGGGGCAGGGAGGCACGTAAGGGCACACCTTGAGAAGGGAAGAGTGAGAGGAATGTATAATAAAATGGATTCAATTCATCTAAGGCCAGTCGTCAAGTCCTGACCTTCTCCCTCCTAGAACGCCTACCCTAATGTGTAAGACGGCGCGATCAATGGTAGAAAGCAAACCCGACAACTCCATGATGTGCTCATTGAGACCAATACACCGTGCCTGACTTGCTATATGCTATGTGTTCTCAAGCAGCCTAAAAACTGCACAGTTGCGTCCAACTCCAGATCAACTGTATTGCCACAACTCGCGCAGTCCATCCTTGTGCGCAATATACCTATACATGAAATCCAGAGAAAGGCTTCGACGTAGCCTAAAACCCGCCGACGCTAGCAGTAGGTTTATTGGCCCTGCGTCCTAGTAACGTTGCGCCATCAAGGTTGAGTTCAAATGCTCCCCGCTGCTTATTACGATCCCGTACTTGTTGACGAGCAGCTTGTGCAACGGCAGCACTATGTTGACCATAGCCTCGTGCTTCTCGATCATGACGAGTACGCTCCCGACCACGTTCCTGATCCTTACCCAGGTTCGTGTTGCGCATGCTTTGTTCCAGTTGCTGATCGTCAGACTTGACAGGTTGTTTTGCCGTGGGCTTATTCTCCTCTTCTGAAGATTCTTCGCTTAGGTTGGTTAAGCGCGATGGGCCACCCGCCTTGGGTCCAACCTGTTTCCTTCGCTTCGCTTCCTCCTCTTGTCGGTGGACAGAGTATCCGACATCGAAGATTTCGCGCAGATTTACCGCACCAGGAGACCGGAAGTCCATACGTTTGTCGCCATCTATCAACTTGGAGGCGTCGAAAGCACGCAGGCGCTCGGGATCTTGCAGCTTCTTCTCATCGCGAGGTGTTGGGCCACTTCCTTGGATCCATGGATGGGCTAAGAATTCTCTGATGGTGTAACGCTTATCTGGATCGACCGTCAAAAGATGACTGATCAAGTCTTGAGCGGATTTTGAGATGTCATCCCACCATGGGGAAAGGAAGGTAAATTGACCCTTGGCGACCTTCTCTGTCAACACCTCGATGCTCTCATCGTAAAACGGAGGGAAGCCACAAAGTAATGTGTAGAGCACGCAGCCTAGGGCCCACATGTCAACTGATTTGGAGTACCTCTCATCCTTCACAATTTCCGGAGCTGTGTAACCGACGGTACCACACGGCGTCATGGTTTGTCTGTCCCACACGATCTTTGACAGTCCAAAGTCGGCAATCTTGATCTGCCCAATACCTCCAGAGCCAACACCTAGGGTAAACTCGCCTTCATCTACCTTGTCTTCGTCACCAGGCTGCTTCGGCTTTGGTGTCTTTGAAGGCACAAAGGGGATTGGACGGAATAGAATGTTTTCCGGCTTAATATCACTATGTGGCTTTGTCAGCAATTACAATACGAGAGGATAATAACACCAGTCGCTCCTCTATGCAAAGATTATGCACGGAATACACCTAGCAAAGACTGCTTACCGATGAACAACACCCATCTCCTCGTGCAGGTATTCGAGAGCCTTGGCTACTTGTGTAATGACATGTCTTGAAAGGTCTTCACTAAAGTATGTGAGGCGGACGATTTGGTGGAATAGTTCACCACCAGGTGCAAGCTCGAGAACAATGTAATAGTACTGTCGGGACTCGGAGAAATCGACTAGCTTAATAATATTTGGGTGATCAAGCTGTTTCATAATCTGCACCTCTTTGAGAATATTGCCTCGCTGCCCAGCCAGTTAGCAATGAACCCAATGGTCGGCGTTTGTTTAATCGCAGAAATCAACAAAAGCAGTACACACGCCAGATGGATGGAAAAGAACGGTGCAGCGAGGAAAAAACAGTATAACAGTGTAGCGACTGAAGGATATTGACAAAGGAGAGATGAGTTTCGCACCTCAACAGCTTTTGGGACCTTCTTAAAATCCGGATGTAGATGCTTCTGGCCCTATATAACGTCCCCTGCGTTGGTAACGAGAACGAAAACGAGATTGAGAGAAATATGCGAGAGTCCAACAAGAAAAAGTATACTTGGTCGAGAAAAGGCGGAAATCAGCTGCCAAGGGGACTAACCTGCATATTATTCATTTCAAATTTGCGAACAACCTTGATGGCGACTTCGCCAGCATCTCCTTGACGATCTCTCGCGCGATACACATTACTGAAAGCGCCATCACCCATCTTCTCTACCAACTCCCACCGCTCTAGACCGGGATACTTTGGGAATTTTGATCGACTCTCGTTTTCTTCCTCTATAAGCTTGGCTAAATGCGCGTCAGGGGCGTTTTTGCCCTTAGTTGGTACAGTCTGGTTGGCTTCGGCGTGGTGAGCAGCTACGCCATCAGCCTGAGCAACGCGGTTGTGCATATCGCCGGGGTGTGCAGAGTATGCGTCGGGTAATGGGTGGTTCTTCTCTTCAACACCTTGGGGAGCTAGTTCTGTAGGGTTCGCCATAGCTTTTTGCGCGGGTGTAGGAGAATGGTCCGATTTCTTCGCAGGGTCACTGTAATTCGCCCTGGCCTGCTTGCCTATTTGGGGAATCAGTCAAATGATGTCAGTGTACCAGGGGATCGCAGATCCACAAGGCGGAATGCGGCAACACAAGGGGATATGAAAATGACAAACAGCGGGGAAATTGAATGAAAATGGCTATCTATCAATATAAGATGAAGAAGAAGGAAAAGAGAAGCGAACAGATAGGGGATAAAGAATAAAATCCACAAGAAGAAAAGAGATAACAATACGCAAATGGACATACCATGGCGAATGAAGTTCTTTAATTGCTGGATTGTAGACATGGTGTTTGTCGTAGTATGGGAGAGACGTCACCCGAAGGGGCGGGTGCCAAGCACGGTGCGCACGGGCGCACTAGGAGCGGTAGATTCAAATACCGATGGTTACGTCGAGACGTCACCAGGTATGCAGCGGCCGGCAACCGGGGGCGCTGAGGCTCAAATGATGCAGTTATGCCGGGTCCGTCCACTTGTCTGTCCACTGTGAGGAAGCAGTGCGTGCAGGGTGCGAAGATCACGAGTCCACAGCTAAGGGAAGTTGCAGCGTGGGGAAAAAGAAACGACAACGGGCAACGACCTAAGAACAGTGTTTCGTCTTGTTTCTCGTTCTGTCTGTTTGATCTGTGGCTATCCGGCTGCCTGCGACCTTGTGGACCACTGCAGAAAATGGCTTGACGAGCTAGGAGAAGCAGGCGAGTTGGAAAGCCTGATACGGGAAAATGCACTCTCCCTTGTTGGTAGCCCGAATGAGGCAATGATAGGGCGCCTGTATCTGAAACTCGGGAATTGATGCGCTCGCTATTGCACTCCAATATGTTGGAGAATATCGAGTTGGAGAGAGAGAGAAGAGACTCTTAGACAGGTAATCAATAAGACTATTTATTTCGCTACAAGCAGCCGAACGAAGCAGCAGCAATGACGACGTCGTGGAGAGCGGAGAGAGAACAGAGCTCTATATGAATATTAAATAAATAAACAAATCAAGCTGTCCAGCGCGGAATCATCACTTCTCGGGAGACCAGGGTGCGCTTCAAGATTGGAAATGGAGGAGAGAGTGTAGAAGAGAGAAAGCAGGGAAAAGTGACAGTGCTGAGCAAACGGGGATGGGGGGCTACTGTATACCACCAGCGGCGCTCCAGTGGGCTGGCTTGGGGTGACGTTAGGTGATGATGTAGGCAGTGCCTTCAGCGCATTGCATCCCTGGGCAGTGGCCGGGCCTTAGAGCCTTAGGGCCTTAGGGCTTTAGGTGCATTGGGTGGGTGGGATATGGTGGGATACGGTGGGATAGGCGGGAGGGAGAGCCTAAGGTCATGTCATAGCC
This sequence comes from Xylaria sp. MSU_SB201401, assembly GCA_002288965.1. Taxonomy (NCBI): domain Eukaryota; kingdom Fungi; phylum Ascomycota; class Sordariomycetes; order Xylariales; family Xylariaceae; genus Xylaria; species Xylaria sp. MSU_SB201401. Next base: position 48,000 of record NPFG01000076.1, read on the forward strand.
GTGCATTTAAGGGCTCCTTCTGCCCTTGCCCCCGGTATGTTTAGTGCAGGTGGGTTTGTCCGTCTCGCATCATAGCCGCCAATCAGCGCCTAATTAGTCATCACGATTCAGATACATCTATGGACACATCCCTATGACAGAGCGAGGCCTAGCATCAGACATACATACATGGATATACATGGTTACATGCTATTAATTAGTGAAAGGGGGGGGGACAATGGTACTGATCTATGATCCATGAGTCACGACCCCTGCTAGAACGTGGCCGTCAAAGAAGCCTTGGCAGCTTGCTGTCCTTACTACTGTAGGCGAAAGACCAACCCTCAACCGTTCACACATACTACTACTATTACTACTACTAACTTGGGGCTATGCTAGCCTTACGCATACAAATAAACGTACCGATTTTCTCCTAGGACTGCTGTCCTATTTACTTGTTGCTCCCTGAACTACATGGGTAAACATGGTCAAGATCGCCATCACAACAACTTCGTCGACATGGCCTGAAGCTTGCAGGACCGGCGCCTCGAAAGCCTAAAGAAACGCAGGGGATAGAACCTGCATTGCATTTTTGTGCCTATCGTGTTATAGAAACAAAATGCAGCTGTGCCTGCTTTTCCACGAGCTTCGGAACACTAGGCCAGATACGTGAAATGTATTCGTACCAATGTGGACATGATGTTTCAGGGCGCTTGTACGGCCATGACGTAAATGGTAGTATGGCGTTGGTGTTTCGCCCGGTTTTGGCATGACACAGGGGAACTTATTTTCCTCGCACAGGCAACGAGTGGTGGTTGTAAACAGCGTACCAGGCGGGAGGAAATGGTTTCTTGGTCCGCTAGATATTACACACCCAAAGGTATGATTTATAGTCGCGAGTGTGTAGGTACCTACCTAGCTAGCTAGGTAGTTTGGAGCGCTCGACTCATTCCATGGCGATATATTAATCAGCCATGCTCTCCATGCTCTCTATGCTCTCTCCTTTTATGCTGCTAGGTACCACGTTCATCCAGGCTCGTCTGGACCCGTCTTGATCTTCGAAACATCTGGCTGCGAGAATAGATGGGGCATATGTAGATACCTTCTTCCTCTTCACGTGAGAACAGCAACTACATGAAGCCTGCCGAGTAGATAGAGCAGAAGAGAAAGTGCCTAGCCAGGGGGTATAAGTAGGTACCTATGTATGTAGTACACATGCATGTAGTAAGTAAATCGGCATCACTGATATCAGTCTTGTAGAAGGAGACAACCACCGTTCCCAGTGAAACGCTACAGTACCTGCCTAGGTAGGTACGGTAAAAAGTACATGGACCCACGTCGCCTGCACTAGCGCCATCTCAGCAAGCCATTGCCAGCCATACAAAAGGTACAGACAGCAGAAAAGCCATAAAGACCCATGACCTACAACTACGTCGTTAGCGCTCGTTAGCGCTCGTTAGCGTAGAGAGCATCCGGGATTATGACGTATGGCTACGTACCTCTACGTCATGATCCCGGACGCCGCCGTTGGACCCTTGAAAGCCCATTTGTTGGTCGGGTTTCCTAGGAACGGGCGACGGTAAACTTAAGAGGGTGCGAGATTGGCTTTTTTTGTGATGCACCAGTCTCCCAGCTTGTACAGGTAAGGCGTACCCAGGCACCCTCAAAAGCGTGGTGCACACGTAATACCTTGCCCAAACTCTGGGTAGCCTCTCTGATTGATATATTTTTGTTCCCTCTGTGACGAAGTGGGTTGAAAAAGTGCAAAAGATGTTGGATAAGAGCCCGCTTCCCTCGAGGGGTTTACCTACAGGGAGATTCTTGGCATCGGCACGACGAATGCTGAGAAGGTCGCGAGGGGAGAGCATGTTCAATTTCGTGAATGGCACTGATTCCATGGCGAACAATGCCACCAAACCGCTCCTAGTGCTAGTCAATATAGACGACGCGAGACTTAGAAGGAGTATCAGAGGACTAGTTATGTGTAAAGCGATTGACGGATAAAACTAAACATCTCAATCTCTTGACACGGAAATGCTTGGGCAACTAGCCCAAGAGCGGTCCATTGACCTACCTCGAAAAGTGCTAGAGCACCTCATGTATCGTACGATGATTCCCCAGACAAATTATCGGCGGACGTTTCTCTACGGACGACCTAGCGAGCCGAAGATCTACATCTCCGCTTCAACGACGTGTTTACAACAGCATACATATACTACGTAGATACACCAAGTTGGTTAATGTTTCACTGGTTGATATAAGGATGGAGATGAGATACATTTGATGCTGCGAACGGTGGGTGTTTGTGTGTTGTATCGTGCGAAGAGCCTACTGCGTGTATAATTGCTGCAATATTTCTATAAGTATCTCCCTGCAGAGGCACCTACCTACCTGCCGTGTTACCTAGTAGTACATTTGAGCGTCATGCCCCTCAGTGACGCAGCAAGACGCAGCAAGACGCAGCATCGGTGATACCTGATACGGCACCCTGCTGCTCGGTTCGCAGTGGGCGTGTTGAGGAGATTCCCGACCGTTTGTCATCGGGCAGCTCAGAGCCAATCATGAATATTAATGTTGATAGTAGCAGTCCGGTACCGACGGTACATCGCGCTATCTCCGTCTGGCACAGGATGTTGTAGATCTCTTCAATCAACATTCATTCTACCTTTGTGTGTCAGTAAACAATACCATAATTGACTTCACTCCAGGATATTACGTAGACGGAGATACTAGATGAGCAAACACCACCACAGACCGTAGATCATCAACCCGGGCTTCTCGGGGGTAAGGCGCTATGAACTTGGCTCGTGTTTACCCACAGGGGATTCCATGCCGTCACGACCTGGCTTATTCCCCACGTCTCCTACTGGCAATGTACCTAGATGAGCCTTTGGCTTGGAACATGCCATTTAAAATTTCGCTATTGATTAACAACCTGCTTAGTGATTGATGCCCATCTTCCAGACACAGAGTGGCTTCACGGAATAGTACATTAGCTCTATTATGTAAGGTTCACTAGTCAGTTGGTAAGTATTGTCTTCTCGCAGTGACTTCCCTTTCATAACAGAACATAATAGGCATTATAAACAAATGCCGGCGTTACACCTAAACCCGCAACCTATTGCAAACGATCTAAATCACGCCTCTTTCGCCAGCGCGCAGATAGGCTCACTATCGTGATTTTTTTTTTTTTTAAAGAGGTAGGGGGCGAATGAGACCCTGTGCGGTCGAGGCCGCCTTCGCGGACTACCTATCAACGGATAGGGCTTGAAAATCGTAAGGGTCCTTACATGGGAAACCCTTGAATCTGAGCTCGGATAATTCGCGCCACGTTGTCCCTTTTGCATTTTGCTCTGCATGCGCATGAAAACCAGTCTCGCGGCTTCGCTTTTTCAAGTTGTACTATAATCACTCTCTAAGCGAATAGCTACCTAGCCAGGCACTAAGTCCGAGAAAATGCTCTCTTATGCGCATACGTTTTGTATAACCGGAATCGAAATTTAAACGTACAAGTGGTGAGCACTAGATCCTGACGGCGTCATATACGTAAGTTTACATGACACACGTCAGATTGTAGTTTCTTTCTATCCGACTTATACGCGAACTAACATGGACATTAACGGGAATAAACAGGTCTATCCGTGGGATATCTACCTAGCACAGCCGAACCAACACGGCCTCGCTACTCGCAACGGTAACGCTAGCAACGCCGCCCTTAACAGTCACAGTCTCCGTGTCCTGCCGCACATCCTGGACCTCCGTGCCCAGGCTCTTGTACGTCCACTGGCTGCCGCCGTACGTTATCGAATCCGCCGCCGCACCGGCGCCCGACGGTGAGTTCAGGTGGTACACGGTGACCTCGGCGACGTCACCCGGTACTTCCAGGTCCAGCGTGACGCTGCCGCGCGCCTCTGTCGACGACGTCGCGTTCCAGTAGTTCATGTTGATAGCGGCGATGCGCTTCGGCGCGGCGTCCTCGTAGGCGGCGTACGCCGCGGACGTTGCTCGCGTCGACGGAGAGCTGTGAGACGCGCGTTTTGCCTGAGTCGCCCTGTTGTTGTGTTAGTAAAAGACGATGTGACAACTGATATCTACATTTAATTTTCTCTTTGATCTCTCAGGAAAGTATATAAAGGTAACTCACTTGCAAGTTGTTAGCTTAGTACTCATGCAGATGAAATGGGAAAGTTTACGCACCTATGAAATCCGCTAGGAATGGCTGTGAGTAGTAATTAGAGAACACTTGCGCCGGGAAACCTGCGCTCGCGACGGGGAGCCATAGGTTGTAACCCGCATCTGTTCAGCACCGTCAAAGTCAGTATCTTGCAAAACGAGGTAACGGTTTCAAAGCAAACAGCTCTGGTGCGAGAAACTATAATTCCCTTGACAAGGGACGTAACGGTAAGTGGCGATCGATGTTACTTACGCATGATCTGCTGGTAGTTGATGCGTTTAACGCCTAGGACCATGCTGTAGAGGTAGTAATCAACCTGCCACAGGGCAGAGCCTAAACGTGCTTGGAACTCATATCTGAAATCGTCAACAATCCAATACGATTACATTAGCATGGGATGTGCAATACGTACGTGTTCTTTGGCTGTAGTGAATTCCCGACCTCAGACAGCACTGTAAAGTTCAAGATTAGTGAGTGTTATTATGATCAAGGCATCTGCCGTTGATTTTGAGCTGTGTAGAGGGCTGACTGAATATTGTTGATGGAAATGTGCTGAGACTCCGCATTTGAGGAGGATGGATTAAGCTTCCGGGAAAATGAGGGCCTTACCAAATCCTATTTCTGGCTGGTTGGCACTTAGCCAGTCGATGCTGTCCCTGAATTTGTCCAGGTTGCCATGCGTGAGCGTGAGGTTCATGAGTACGCTGCCGAGCGTCTCGGCGGTCCCTGCTTGCCCCTGGTAGTAGTGTCTCGCAACTTCTTTGATAACGCCGCCCTCGTCAATGCCAAGGTCGAAGCACTCATCGACGAGGAACAAGTCGGCTTTAGCCGTGTCGAGTGCCGAAAAAAAGCGACCGGGCGGCACCTTCGAGACGGCGTCCTTGATAGCTGAGACGTACCGCGTCCAATTTCCAGTGTATGTCGCGCTGGTCAAGGTGCCTTGATACTCTGGTGGTTGAAGCGGGATCCCGTCAGCGCCAGTGAACCCGTCCGCATAGAGGTCGGGCTCGTTCCCCGGCTGTATTGAGAAGATCTGGTCTTCGGGAATAGAATCCAGTGCGGATTGGACCCAGGCAATCGTCTCGCTTACATTAGTTGTAGCCATCGGCACTTGGACGATGTACACAGCGTTCGGGAAATTCGTTGTATAAGACCAATATGAGGGGCCTATCGTCGTGCCTCCGATGTTCTGGTAATTGTCTTGCTCGGCCACGGGCAGTGCCGGTTCAGCCTGTCCGGGGAGATATCTTCCATAATCCGGAGATGTTCCGCCTAGACGGATGTTTGGTTTCCCGCCCATTCTCGAATAGACAGATTCCATCAAGTTCGCCGAAAAGGCATTGACGTTACCCTCATCATCCTCTGCATAACGTACGAATGAGTTTTGCTCAAAAGCTAATCCTAAGAAGTCTGGGTCTATCTTAGAGGAAGCGTCTGAGGGGACTGTTGCTGGAACTTGAACTGAACTTCGAGATCTGGGCACATAAGCCGTCAGCGCTACATCTCCGAGCACTAGTAGGAGCGAAACTAGCTTGAGACTTTTTGAGAACATGATGAATTAAGAATTAAGGAGGGCGTGAGACTACTACACTCTCTCTTATATATGACTTTATGAGAGCTTTCCGTGCCTCTACGCCCTGGCTCGATGAGGATAGCAGGAATTTGCCACGAACTTGAACGCATCCCAATGGGATCCTTTATACCAGCTGACCCGGCCATGCCAGGCCGTAAGGAGCGGCCATTGCGCCGCGTCCCATCGCATTCTGTACTCGGCCACGCAATGCCAAGACCAAGGCCGGCGTGGTCTGACTGCGGTACGAGGGACCCTACATGTAGTGGTCACATTAGGAGCTCGACAATGCTACGCAGGCACCAACGCGACAGGTCAAAGCAGCAGTGCGGTGCTGTTGGTAACGTTGGCGCAGATGTCGTGCTTTTGAGGATGCTTTCCTTGCGTCGGTGCTCGGGGACAACGCGCTACGATTGGGTCAAAAGCTCGATCTTACGCAGCGTGGGGTGCTGTAGTGCTCCCGCTTCGTGGCTTGGCCCCTTAGAGTGCTTCTCTAGCGATTTCGGTGTTTTGATGACGGATGACGATATGTATTGGCCTCTCAGCTAGTCAGGTAGTCCCGTATGTAGCGGCCGACTACATGAAATAGTCCCCATTTCAAGCATTTTATTTGCCGTGCCGAGCTGTGGACTCATTCCCCCGCCCGCCACGGCCAGAGTAGCAGAAGATCGGCGGATGTGCTGATGTAACTAGTGTCCTCGGTGTCTATTGACGAGACGACGGCAAGTAAGAGACGGCGTCTGCATTCGCGTCCCATCAGTTCCAGCGTATTGGTATGGTCAATACGCCCCTGGTCTGCGGAGATGCTCATGTCTGCTACCCCTTGGAAATCTTGTTTGTTTCGATCTATCGAGACTTCGTCAGGTTCCTCGTTGTCAACAAAGTAACATACCTATCAAACTAAGCAACGTTTCAATCACGACTCATGTCACTAAGAATACCTCGAGTGGCAAGATTGAGGTCGAATACTAGGATTCTACAATTCGACTGTATTAGAGATAGCAATTGCCTATGCGAAATGGCAGACTGGCGAGGTGGGTGAAAAAAACTAGCCAGACTGCACACCTACCCACCTACCGGGTGGTCTGGCTAGTTTTTTTTCACCCACCTCGGCTGGCTATTAGATGATCTCAAATATGAACTGTTCGCCTGACAACCACGTCTTGTTTCTCTTGCTCTTCCCTAGTATTTACCTATACATATATTCTGTATATATTTTTCGCGCTTGTCCAGCCTAACGTTTCCTCTGCAAATTCAGAGACGCTACAATGTCGATTCTACTTTCCTCTAAAAGCAGTACGCCCTAGAAAAGGACTGGCGATTATCGCTCTGCGACTTTGGAGAAAGTGGCTGATAGGTGCATACCTACCTAGTCCTTCGCGACGAAACAACCACGATTAGCTAAGCATAGAATGATCGTGAGCAACCTTAAAAGAGTTGCACCTTTAAGTTTTAAATGGTACGACGGAAACCTACCGAGGAACCTACACTAAATATCCGGAGACCCCTTTTTTCAACACATAAGTCTCGGGTTAGCCCTGCTAGCAGATCTACATAATTAGCGCCTGAGATCGTCAATTTTATCCGCAAACAGCTGTCGTATCTGGTATAATAAATGTACCTCGCGTTAATAGCTAGCCTAGACTACAACTATAAGGTTGGCGGTTAAAGTCTTGGCAGGTATATCTCCTCGCGTACGGGTTACCTACGGTAATACCTTGGGTACCTAAGGTACTTAGGCGCAGTATAAGGTTGCTCCCCGCACCAGAGCCCCGCAGCGCCAACCACCGCCACCCCCGCTAAACACACCGAGCTACTGGTACCTACCGACCTACCTACAGTAGGTGCCTAATGACTGGATCGGTCCGTTTAGACCCCTAGGGGAAACCTCTGGGAGACAGACCCTGAAGACGTAAATACTTCTCCGTTACGTGTCTCTGGAGACACCCGTCACCCCATCGGCAATTGTCCACATATTGCAAACAAAATGAAATATCGATTTTCTTGTCCTTCTTGATCTAATGTCCAAAGCTCAAGACGACTTTCGAACCCGTGTAGCACGATATGGCCTTGTCAGGTGATTTCAATTCTTGCCCAACGTGTCACATGCATAGAACCTGCCGATGTATATAGTATGTATGTCTTGTTCATACGTCTCTCGTAACTCTTGTCGCTTAAGTTTTCCTCAAGCTTTGGTCCATAGGTATCTAGCACGTAAGCTTTCCGAGTTCGCCTTGCTTTTTTACCTTGCCGGCTTGCAACATCCGGTGACGACCGTCGCCGCCGATGGTGCTGTCTCTTGATTAGCACTTTTTGCCCAAACCCTTGGCCGGATTTCAGCAGATTCGCTCGACCAAGTCCAACCACTGTCCATCAAAACGTGGTGCGTTTTAGTAACATCGTCATCCCAATTCATCCCCTTCTATTTCGTCTTCAAGGAAAGATATACGTCAGGGATACATACCTAACCAGCGCGCCACACGCCGACATGGCTACTGCGGTCGAAAGCACGACTACTGTAGGCATAGCTGATGATTGGGAACACATCGTCGCTGACAATGATAATTACTCTGTCATCTCCCTTCCCATCTCCGAAGATGATGCTGCCACGGATTCCTCGCAGGGACCACAAGTCACTACCTCATCCGAGAGCCCCCTCGCAGACCAATCTAAACCTCTGTCCGAGCCTCCCACCATAAACGATCCACAACCTTCCGAAATAGGTACAGAGCCTCATGTAGACCGCGCTGTTGAAAGATGTGGCATGGACTTGAAGGACGTCGTCCACGAGCCAGAAACGCCACCAACTCTATCCAAGATGCCGATCGCGATCAAGACGGAGCTCGAGCGGATTGCTACCACAATTAGCAAGCTCTGCAATTTCACATCGCATCAATACACGAGTAATAATCCCGATGTCAGATTTGTGGTACTGCACAATAGAATGACCCGTCTCGCACATATCGGGAATGCATATGTGAGGCTATATAAAGGAGACATGCCACCCCCCGTACTGCCTCGGGGTCTCGTGACCCTTCTCAACAGGCTGCACCCCGAGATGCTAGAAGTAGAAACAGCCCAGATCTGGCGATTGACCAGTGGTCCGCTATTAGAGAAGAACTTGCATACCAGGCTGGATGACTGCATCTCCCAATTGTGTGGGTTGATGTCTGTCGTGGAAAGGTGAATAAGCCCCATCCCCTTCTCAAGGTTGATACGCTAATTCCTGCCCCAGTGACTATAATGAATACAAGGCGCTTCATAAGGCTAAGCTGACATCTGCGGACAAAAACCATACGACGAACAGGAAAACCCAGGACGGTGCCACCCGCGGGACAGCTTTAACCGATCCAGTTCAACATTATCCAACCCATCTCTCCAGGGAACTGCGGGGTCTCCGGGACCAGATTGTGACGTGTCTTAGTCAAATCGAGACATGTTCTTACTGGGGAGACTTTAGCAAGGATCAAGAACCGCAAATTCATGTTTTAACTTCTAGTTACCGACGTATCAAGGGGGTGCTAGAGCAAATATTGGCACAAGCTATTGACTCTCAGGTCTGCAGTTTAAGTCCTGGTGCAGTCGGTTCCGTTAAGCTTCAGGTCAAGCAAATCTCTGATGATATGTTCCGTCGACATGTTTACATGCGGAACCGCCGTTCTACGAGCCATCCTCAATACATCAACAAATCCACAATGGACGCACTACGAGGAACAGAACAATTCTTAGTCTCAGTTTTCATTGCGAAAACACCTAGTTCGAGCGCTCAACCGCGATCACCAGTGCATTAGGTAGTAGCTCCAAGGCATCTAGACGGGGGTTGATCATCATATGACATCATGATGATATGAAGAAGATGGTCTACCTAGTCGTACCCTTTTCACTTAGGAGGCGAGGGAGGTACGTACTGAGATTGGGGAGATGGACGGGCTGGGACGGGGTCGTTCTCCACTACTGTCTCCCATCGACTTGGGGCTGAGAGCGGTATTCTTTAACTTGTCGATGGGGTTTGTCGTCATCAGACCATGCTCATATTTTTGTAGATAAGAGCTTTCTGATCTCAAGGATGTTGATTTACTAGCCCTGCGCCATGACAGATAGTGCAATACGGACCATAGCTTATCAATAGTTGAATCGGACCCGTTCAAAGTCCATCATCATTGTCCTTCTGCGCTTACTCTGATGAGGAATTACTGCATCGGGCAACTGGAGCTCCCTGCGGAGATAACCTTGAACTAGTTGCAACCTAACTTAGCGGCGCGGGCCATGTCACGGACTTAGACGAGCCAACAACAACAACAACTGTCCCGGGAGGACATGGCAACACGATGTGGCACTAGCGTTGTATACCCGCTAGATCTCTAGCATGCCTTCCTGACATGTAGTACGCGTAGACGAGTATCGAGCCAACCATCTGTCGGTGACGCCACTTATCGGCAGAAAAGAAAGACTTTCACCGCATACTACCTATGCATAGCTACCTACTTAGTATGCAACTAAGCTGACAGGCAGCACAAGCGGCTGGCTATGCTGTAAATACGAGATTTCGGGTTTGTTGTTGTTGTTGTTCCTCTCGCACATATGTACAGTAGGCAGCTCTCTTTTTTCACCCGGCAACGGGCATCCCCATCTATTGTATGTACTTATGTGCCGATCGAGCGGGCGTAGTAGGCAGTGTTTGGCGGTGTTGCGCACCTAACGTGCATCATAGGATCCATAGCTGAATGAATCTGGCCCGTGCCATCTCCGCAATTCGCATGTAGGGTCTCGAACCGTTACAACGGTTTTGCGCGCACTAGTGGCACGCCGTGCCGGTACATACATGCGTAGTGGCTTGGGCAGACTTGGGTAGGAAGTGGGTAGGTAGTGCGAGGTAAGGTAGACATGCGATGCGGGCGGGCATTTACACCACCTACTACGATGTGCGATGCGACCGCCCGCCTCATCGTATTATTTGGGACGCGATGTCACGTAAGAAGGTGGCTGCTAGGATCGGACACCGATATTTGCCGGGCTGTGTTATATTGCTGGTCTATTTGTTTTTGTGTCTCTTTCCATTATGTGTTCCTTCTTCTACTCCAGTCTAATGAGTTTAAATACGGCTGTATCCTCGTCGCTTCTACGTGAATAGATTCGCTCTGTCGCAACCTTTAACCTCATTCCACTCCGACGTCACGACCTCTCCAAGCTACACACCGAATCACCTAAACTATCTACCTACCAACTCTCCTCTCTCACCCTAGATTTCTAAGCCTCGAGTCACTTGACATTCATTAATAACTGTTCCATGATGCTGCCACAACTCATTACTTCGAGCCTTCTGGCCGCGGTGTCGTTGTTCGCTCCCTCCATAGAAGCTAAGAAGATGACGGCTGTGCGTTTCGTAACGCGCGCCGACGACTACCTCTGGACGGTGCAATGGACCGGGCCGACGAAATGTACTTCGTGGCCTTGCGGCTACTGTAAGTATTTCGCATTTCACTAACTGCTGGGATCCTATTATTTCGGCATGTTGGGATGTTGCTAACAAATCTCATAAAGCCTACAGAGTGACCGGTCCGACGTACACCGCCGCCGAGGGCTCAATCCCCTTCTTCAACGCCACCTGTGTAGGCACCGTCGACAACCCCTTGCAGGCCTGCACGCTGCAGCCCGGTTCCGCCGCGACCGCTGTGTCGGGTAACTTCAGCACATTTGAGACGAGTGGCGTCGGCAGTGGCTTGATAGATGTCACGGCGACATGGATTGACTCGGCCTCGTAAGTGTCTCTGCCAATCTTTTTTTTTTTCCAGCTATTGTCTTCTATTGATCGTATGCTAACCTTTTCTCGTTTCGCGCGCAAAGTGGTTCTAACAGAACGCTCACGGCCGTGACGCCCATGCAGGCGAGCGCGGCGAACCAGAATACTTGGACGGTCCAGCCCGAAGGCTGCCCTGTCTCGGCGTGCGATGCTGCTAAGACTACGAGGGCTCTGCGGCGGGGTATGATTGGTATTACGATCTAACAGAACCATGCCCTCTAACGACTGAATTATGACGCCTCCTGAAAAAATAGAAGAGAGAAGAGCAAGGACTTAATGAATATAATGCGGGTTTCTGACTGGGTACCCGCCTCAATAATCGTGGAAAACAAAACGGATTACGAGGCATTGAATGGGTAGACAATTTCTTCCACACTAATGAGTAACTGAGGCATCGGGTGTAATTGATTGGATGAGGTATAGATGGGGGGAGATAATGAATATCATAGTTACTCTCGTCGTCTGGGTTAGCGCAGGCAACGATTTCATCGAACGAGCAGAAACTCCGCATAAGCCGAGGTAGGCTTAGCCGAAGCCTCCGATAGAACTCTGTTACCTAGGTATTATCAATAACAAAATTCATAAACAGTATCATCGCTAGGCTCATCGCTATTGCCCGGCTCTTGGGCTACGCAGGACTTTAGCACCTCGTGTCCGCTTCCCTACATGCAGTAGGTAGTGTCAGCCGTCCCTATTTCGCTCTTCCGTTCGGTACTCGCTTATCTAGGGTACCAATAACCTGCATATGTAGAAAATGTTCGGGTAGGCACATACAGTAGAGTAGGTAAGTCCTTGCGTACCTAGATGGGAGATTATCTCATCGTTGCTGGGGAAGGTAGCTGACGTCTTCTCAACAAAATATCGCCAAGAAGTGGTGGCTTCAATGTTGCATGATTGTCCTAGATACAGTGTCCATCACAGTATGGATATTAGATTATACTATCCAGCCACATGCGGCTCATGTAAAATCTAGGACTTTCAAGCCACACCACCTATTTCTCTCTGCCCTGTTGCTGCCTGTAGGCCGCCCCACTTAAGGCCGATTGGAGGCCCGTCAGAACAGTTCGCGACCAATCACATTCTCACAGAGTCCTACAGCGCAACCTCACCTCATCCCTTCGCCGTACCTCGACACCCATTGCCTTGTCTCGACATCACTTTCATCATACAATGAGATTTTTTAGGCGACTAAATAAATTTTCAAATGTTGCCCAACACAAAATCCAGGACTTCCTTTTTGAGCCCTTTGCGATCCCGCAGTACAGTTTATCCATCCTTCAGCCCATTAATCGTAATACACTGTTTATTGCCCGGTGTGTGAGTCCTACCCTACGGGTTATCCTGAACGCCTGACTCCCAAATCCGTACACCTGACAGGTATGCCTAAGGAACCCGGCCAACCCGACCTGACACGACCTGATCTGGCCTTTCCTTCTTTAGGCGTCCGCGATCAATCGGTCGCCCATTGTCATTCGAGAGATGTAAGCCCTCGCATTGTCCACTGCAATTGGCTGGTTAGGAACCGGTGAATGAGAAGGAGAATGGAGATGATGTACCTTGCTTCTCCATCTTAGCCTTACCCTTCATCCAGCGTAGGCTATCATCTTCGCCCCCATCGTCCAAGTTATGACAGCAGGCGCAGAAGTCATGTTTCCCCGGTCTCAATTGGTAGGGCGATGTCGATTCAAAGTCGGGAGTGGGGAGCCTTGGAATCGTGGGCGCTGGAGGCAGATGACCCCGCTGCCTTCCGCCGGCTTGCAACCTTTTAGGCAGGGAATTGGTGTACCTGCCGCATTGGTGGAGTCCGTCGGTAGTGTCCCCGTTGCCTGAACCTCTGCTAAGGTGGTCCCCAGACTGCCCTCTTAGGCTATCCCTTCGGCGTCCTACGTTGCCAGGGACTCTTTCCGGCAAGCCAGAACTCATGTATATGCTGTCACTGAACCTCACTGTCTTCTCACGTGTCTTTGGTGAGCCTGACAGTTTCGTGGAGTTTTGAGAGTCTGGTGTGCCTGGTCTTGGAAGTGCTGGTGTGTCGGCCCAACTCCCCTGCATTGAAGTGCTCTCGTCCCAGAATTTGGGTTTGCGTCCCCTTGATCTCTCCGAGTCGAAGGGAACGATCTCAAGCGAAGACCTATACCTAGGGACACTGATATCGCTATATGAAGCTGACTCATCTCGCTGGCTTCTTGGGAATGAGTAACTAGAGACGTGTGCTGATCTTTGTCTCCTCTCTAGATGCACAGGAGCGTCGTGCATTGAAATATTCATATCTGCACACGATCAGATCAAAGATATCGAAGTGCATTGTGCAGTTCTGGAGGTTCAGTCCTACCCGGAGCCCTACAATCCGAGGAGACCCCCTGAGGCCCTCGGGTAGGATACAAGATGAAGTCCTGACCCTCATATGGTAGGTAAAGGGGCTCTCTCTGTCTTCTCTGGACATCTGTAGGGCATTTAGTCTTGTTCCGGAGTGAGGATTCTCATAATGTGCAGACTCACACCGCGAGGCAGACATGATGGCCTATAAAGGTATGTACCGATTTCCCTTTGAGTTCTTGTTTATGAATGTGATGAAACTGAGTTGTTTTGAGATGTTTTATGATTGCGTTTTGATGATATTTCTTTCTAATGAAAAGAAGGTAAGAGTGTGGGAATATAAAAGTAGGAGGATGGGGGCCTTTTATATGGATATGGGCGAAGTAGGTAGGATGCGCCCTTGGATACCTCGACTACCCCTCGCCCGCCAATCAGATGACAGCATTCTCGACTTATACCCTGCACCCAACTTCTTCCCACCCACCACACTATCTCCTTATGAAGGATCGACACCTGGTACTGCATTGCTCTTTCCTATCACTTCTCTTTCTATTATCCTGTCTCTGGGAGAGTCATGCCCCTTGCTTATTTTGTGCAACCCACGGCTGCGGCCGTTGAGATGCCGAGAGTCACCCGCCAGGCATATGACACAACACATAACGAGTCTCTCACCTGGGAACTACGTGCAGCACCCCGAGGCCGCTCACAATCCATGCCCGCGGACTTTCTAGACCCATAGTATTCCATATCCTCGTGCATCATGCTATATTGGTCATAACCCCTTTCTTCGCCATTTTATCAGCCTTCATTACCGCCATGCACTCCTTCTTTGCCTCATCCTTAGACAGTTCACCGTCAATCACCTTTATCCCCTCCTCTATACCACTTTTATCCCCATGCATGCGTTACACGTCTCTTTCACCCCCCATGCCTCCCATTCTGTCACACTCCACCCTCTCAACACCATTCATATTTGACTCACCTCTCCTACTCCCAAGACTACCTAACCCCCCCCCAATGTTTCCAACCCTTGAAGTTACCAACAGCCGGCAGCCCGTAGTCACGCATCAACGCAAATAGAATCGGCGGTAATGCTCGTTGTCAGTAAAACCATCCTTGTTATCTCCGTGTATCAGTCCATGCTTCAATGTATCGGCATACCTGGACTATCCCTTAACCTCACCACCTAGCCTCCTAGACAACGGAGCAGACCGATGATATAGGACCTCTCTAGATATGAAACGACATACAAGATACAAAACAGAAGCAGAATCGTAATTCTCGATTTTATCTTTCCTCATATATGTAACATTTTCAAGACTTACATCGACGGTACCCCCGTATAGTTGCACATATCAGAAGCATTATCGAACAGGCACGTTTGATGACATAATATCTTGATCATTTCTATTCAAATGGTATCTTATAACTACGCGCACCCACTTTTCTGATAACTCTTCATTATTGAAGTCTCTATACAATTTGGTTAACGCTTTGGTGTTTAACGGAGAGAGACGAGGGGATTCGGGGAGGGCAGTTGACCTGGGGTGGTAGCAGCTCTCTCAATTCTTGTCCCCCTCCCACCACTAGGAATCGAGCAAGTGGGGTTGTTATAAGTTAGTAAGCCCGGTTAGCGACCGGCACTTGGCCAATCATGCGCACGCCAGAGAAGACCTGCTTGCCGTTCTCGGCAGTATCACGTGATGTACCGGACGTCTACGCCATCGCACCATTACTTCCCGAATAGGGCGCGTGCATGGGCCACTTCTGACTTTCCTTTCTTGCACGGGATTCGATGATAAGACAAGACGAGGATCGAGGGAAGAACGCCTACCTAACATGGCCTGATTTAGATAGGCCACTCCGGCCGTTTTTTCTTTTTACGTGCTTAAGACTCTGTATTTTAAGTGCGTAAGGAAAGTGACTAGGCGATGGGTAGGTCGCATAGATATCTTTTCCCACCCCTAGATTGCGTGTAGCCTTTTTAAAATAGTGATGTTCTGTCATGCATCCCTGGTATATCACCCCCCTTAAGTACATATGTATATATAGCGAGTTTGCTGCCACGCTGCGATGAGTCAGCAATAGATGACTAAGCGTATTCGTATCTCTACACGAATTTTTGGCATGGGAAGCGCTATCCCCCTCTTGTAAGGATGCAGCATATCCGCAGGTAAGATTCAATAAATGGTAGGTGTGCATGGCGGTTCCTTCAACACTAGTATCCCCCATTGCCATGTTACCTGTATGTGACAAGTCATCCATATTTCAGGGCGAGATTCGGATTACGATGAGAGGTGTAGTGGGAGGTTGGCCGATATATCCCCAGTGTCTTTCTCTCCATCTCAACCGCCTGTGATGTTGGAGAGGAGAGTCCCTGATCGGACGCATAGCATCGGTGTCAAAATCACGAGTCTAGATCACGCGATTGTTGCTTAGATACTGATATTACCCTCTTCTCATCACTTGTATAGAATCCTCGCTCATCGCATGCCCGAGCACTATTTCCACATCTTGTTGACTATCTTTGATCCAGTTTCACGACAGCTTCCGCCCCCAACTCCGAATCACTGGCATATGATACCGCCTAGTACCGTCCATGTCTTCTTGCAGCTTAGCTAAAAGCTCGTGCAAATCTTGCCGCGTTCTCAATCCATCAACGCCACCCTTGAGTAATACTCCCTTCATGATCTGGCCCAAGGTCGCATAAAACTCCTCGTGTTGTCGGGCAAGCCAGTCGGAGGCTTTAGGGCCGAATAGAACTGAGGCGCAGTGATAGCTTTTAGCCGAGCAGTCCACTAATCCTGCTCGCTCCATGGAACTGACGATACCCAAAGGGAAGCTACTCTCCATCTCAGTATGCGCAATTGAGAAAGCATATATACTCAAAATGGGCTGGTGCACTTACTCTGCCTCCAAATTTGCGCTGTTCAAGAAATTGTAATACACCTTCTGTGCTTGGAATAAGCCCTCGCTAGGCGGCTCAGCACTGGCGAGCGGTGCAGAGGCCTCGGCCCAGACCAGCCATCCACCCGGGCGAAGGAGCGACGATAAGTTTCGGATTAGGGGAACACCTTGGCCTCTCTTCATCGCTAGATTGAAGTGGCGCAAGTGGACAACATCGAAATAGTTCCGGAACTCCTCCGGGAAAGGCTCGTACACATCCCCAAAGCTCAGCCTAATGTTTGAAGGCAGCGTCTCGGGCATGGGGAACTTTGAAACGTCGAAATCGAACCCGACTAACTCAGCGGATGCGGGGAGGATCTTAGAGAGTTCTTTCAACCAGATGGCCGTGCCCGTCGCGATGTCGCAGATGCGCGGAGATGGTGTCTGGGCTAGCTGGTTGGTGATGTGTGAGGGTAGCAACTCATTGTTCATCACATCGTCGAAGAAGTGGTGTTGGAAATCCAAACGGTCACTCTCCTGCTTAATGCCGTTCTCGTTAGACTCGTTGAGCGGATACGGTGAGTTTTCGGCCATTTTCTGCTGTGCTCGCGCAGTTCATGCTGTGCTAGTTCGCTTACAGGATAGAATAGATGAGATCAAGTTTGTCGTGTGAAGGATTCGCGGGGTAAGCTTGCTGTATGCTTCCATGTTAGATAGCGCATCTGTTACCCTTGTACGGCTGAGCTGCAATCTATTGCGCACCTGGAGTAAGCGACGCTGCATCTCTCGGTAATTTACTGGAGATGGCGCATACCTACATCCGTACAGGACAAACACTTTCTTAGGTAATACGATATTTCGCGCCAAGAGGCAGCGGTTGTACTGAACGGCACGTCTTGCCGATCCAATCATGAACAGGGGAGAGAAAGCCAAGTATGACAACGCCTGTCACGGAATGGTAGTGTAACAAACCCCCATGAACTATTTACAGGTAAGCGAAGCAAGCTATGCGCTTGATTATCTGCAATGTTTGGATATCTACTACTGCAGTAAAACTCCATCGACTTCGAGCTGGGAAGCATAACCCCTCCCCAATTTACAGGTTGCGTTGATTTTCTGCAGCATGGTGTAGTCGACTTAGATACCAATTGCCACATGAGGTGTGGCTTGGCAGAGATCACAAAAGAAGAGACTTGGTATTGGTAGGAGATGTGATGTTGTATGAGAGAGAGGGGCGGGGGGCTAGTCGTCAAGGTGCCAACTAAATACAGTAGAATTCTGATTGTGCCTTCCCTAATTCACTTACTCTTCTCACAATCGCCTCCGACCATGTGCGACATACCGTAGTCTCCAACTGTGCTTGGGAGTTTGTGCCGCCAGCAATCATCGCCATTAGTTGGTTCTGAGTTCGCGACTATGTGATGAAACTGGCCTGTTGGGTTTGCAAACAATTCAAAGTGTCAAGCTATTGACAGGTATTTCAATATTCTAAACGGTGATGGGGCATTCGGTCATCCAGGGTAGAAATTAACCCTTTGGTGGGACGGCAATTCAGTCATATATTTAAGTAACCATCTTGCCGCGCACGCGTGTGTGTGTGCCTGTTGGGGGCAGGGGGGACGCGACTGGAGTACTTTATATAACTGAGTCTAATTCATAATTTCAACTTTCCTTTCATCTAACCATAACATATATTCACACTAATACCCCAATAGCGTTCTAATTTGCATTGATATGAGTTTCCCTCAAAGCGCGTATCCCCCTGCAGCATTGTATACATACATGAATAGACGGTTAAAGAACAATGACCAATGCTCGACGGCTGTCTATTGAATACACCCAACTCATAGATACCTAGCATTATGTGTAAAAGCTCAATGGCCTTGAGCCTCCCATTGATGAAGGTCCTAGGCCTAGTATGGTGGTACCATGAAAACTTTCCATTCATATCTGCGATATCTGAGTGTATTGACCCACACCGAGTTAAATGCTAGGCCATACAATGGTCCGTAGCGGTAAGAAAGGACCGCATGAGTTATTACATCAGTATACTTTCTTGTCTACGGCGTGAGTTCAGGATATCTAGGTTTTCTGCAACGGATATCTATAAACGCTCCGCCTTGTATTTCTTACTTATCCGTCTCTTGTTTGATCCCCGTAGACTGCACCTTAGCAGGCGATCATTTTACCGACCCTTGCGCTACCTCTAATATTATAATTCATTTTTCACTATTTCCTATACTGCAAACATACAACAACTTTCATATTGACAGCATTCAGCACCCAATGTGCGTCGACATGGAACAAAATAATTGGCAACAACCTAGGGATGATTGCTTGGCCAATCGTACGGCCAGAACCTTTCATCTGTTCCCCAGGCTTCCGGCAGAAATCCGGATTGCCATATGGCAACACTTCCGGCTTCGATGCGCCAAGAGGGGACCACGGATACGTAAGTATCTTTCCTTCTGTCCAACCTCCTCTAGAGATGAAAGCGGATAGACACTCCATTTCTTCCCATCGTTCTTAATACGCACACTGGCTGCCAAACCGGTCCATATGCATTGACCCTGACGTGAGATACTTGTGTAGATCTATTGTGGGAGCTCTGGGAAATCACAGACGAGACATGGTTTAGCTACGACAGGAAGTATACCCAAGTGAACAGGGAGTCCAGACATGAGGTTTTAGGGGGACGCGAGGTGCATATAATGCGTTGGGCCACAGGAGACGTGGCAAGGCTCCTTTTGGTGGACTGGGACAAAGATTTATTTCACGTCCATATCGGGTCTTCTACTTCGCCTTCCGAATCACACGGGATACACGAAGACACGCTCAAGAAAATCAAGAATGTTGCGTGGACGCTTCCAATCAATCCAACCCTCTCAAATATGGATCACCAGTGGTTCGCCAAGGCATTCGCGTCAGTCAAACGGGTAATATTTGCTGTACAAGCTAGCGGTGTGCCCTACATCCTGAGGTTGGAATCCTTTGCGGATGTCCCATGCTACACATTCGCAATCCGAAATGGCGGGTCTGAGTATGAGCTGTACCCAGATAGCCCGGTTCTACCGTTGAACGAATACGGCTACCACACCTTTGAGCCCGACGTCTATCCCTACGACCACTGGTGTATTCCTAAGCCTATTTCAGAGACTGGACCACCGGTGCCTTTTACCGAGAGGGTTGATTCAGTCATCCGAGAAGCAACCAGTGAAACGTTTCCGAAGCTGCTTGGGCGTAAAGTCGAGTTTCGGATAATGCTCAAAAAGTGCGAATACCGGGCCCCGCCGGCATGGTGGTGAATGTGCATTCCGTGGATGATAGCTAAGACTAGCGGAGGACTTTGCCATTCTTCTAAATATAGATTTCAAGTATAGCTTTGATACTCAACAATGAAAATGATGAACAGCTACCTAATCATTGCATCGTTTCGAAGGGCGATCTCGTCATGTCTAGCCATGTGTCCTTGTGTGAATCCGCAACTCTATCACGTTCAATACCTTGAAGAGATCTCAGCATTCAATACCTGGAATTGGTAAACTATAACAAGGGCAGGATTCGGGGCTTGAAATTGCACCAAAATTACAATAACCTTCTAGGACTTGCCTAGCTCCTTGAAGGCCCTTGAAGGCTCTTGAAGGTTCGATTGGATCGCTTCCAGCCTTGAAGGCTGGCTTGGTTTGGCTCTATTTACGATTACCTTCGAGGCTCCTAACCTCCAAGATCCGCTAATACGGCTCGTAAGCGAGGGCTGCATAGCTTCAATTTCAATAACCATGAGACATAAGCAATACGAAGGCGCACAGGTACAAGTGTTCAGCGCGTGTAAAACAAACTATAATCTGCTAGTGAGGAGTTTAAAGTATGATTAAGTTTTTGTTCTATCTCTTTCTATTTCTTCTGTATAGATGCAGGAGTTCGTTGACAGCTTATCCTTTCGGCAGACTTACGAGCTATCCAACCCGGGATAATCATCCCCACCGCTTCGTTTTCATAACCTCTCAACCCTCAATCAGCTGGGGACAGCGTTTCTTTGCCATAACAAAGATAAATCAGTATCCAATGTCTGATAACGAGAATACCATGGAGTGGAAAGATCCGAGCCGGACCTCGCCAGAGCGGAGTGGCAGCCATGACGGGAGAGCATTACGCAAGAGACCCTTAGGAAGTCCTATAGTTACTTCGTTCCCTCAATTTTCCATGTTCCCTGCAGAACTTCGATTCGCTGTCTGGGAATATTTCGCCCTCCCGAAAGGTCCAATGCTCCGTAAGCTTATGTTCATTTGTTCCTCCTTCCCTAGTAAGAAGTCGACGACAAGCATAACAATATCCTGCTTAATACATGACATCCGCAGCTACCTTGAAGCAATGTGCTAACTTTGATGTGGTTTATATGCGCAGATATACTAGATGGTACTGATTCCACTCTTGAAGATTACACCATTACAGCCTTGCGATATAGCCAGGTTAACAAAGAGGCTAGGCGAGAAGTGCTGAGGAAGAGGGAGGTTCTTATAGTGCCCCTTGGATCTGATTCTAAACCCATCTTTGTTAATTGGGACCGGGATCTATTTCAACTCAATCCTTACATGCCGCTCCCTGACGTTATTGGGAAATATATTATGAGTAGAGTAAAGAAGATCGCCTTCAGGCCGACCTTATCGCCAAATCCACCATGTCTAGTACTTCAAGGGCACAGGGCACCAGAAGTTGTGGACAATCCCTTTTTCTATAGTTACGGTGGCCTTCGAGAAAGCCAGAGTACTTTCGGCTCATATGCAGTCTGGTTGAGAAATCAGCCATTCCCAGCGTTATTTCCGTCAGTACAGCAGGTGACCTACCTCATAGGCTACAGCCCAATCCATTCCACTTACGTTCTTCGGCGACCTGATTCGAAAGAGTATCTCGTCTATGGCCTCGCCAACAACAAATATTCGAAATGCGTGGCCTTTCTAGGCGACCCAGCTCTACCGACGAATGAGTAAGCAAAACCCCTGCATCACGACCACCCCCCATCGCGACCAGGCCCCCCAGCCCCCCAAAACGCGCTTTAACCCTAGCCACCTTAATTAAACACTCTTTAATAATGCGACTGCGTTTAGGTCTTATAATGATTTTTTACTTTTATTTGACTTAGAATTGACTCCTTTTTATTACTATATCTTTAGATTTAAAAAATTATTGCGCTAGGGCTGCTGTTCACGTAGTTATACTTGGGTCTCTAATTTAGACTGCAGTATAAAAATGGGGTATTAATAAATCGTATTTACACCGCCGCCTTTAAAATATTCTAACCTAAAAATAGACTTACGCTAACCTTTAAGCTTTATCTGCTTATTATAAAAGCTAGTTAGCAAACTAGGCTATAAAGTAGGCTAGGCTAAGCTTTATACTTTTAATATTTAAGTTTAAACTTATAGCTAAATATATACTTAATATTTCTAGTAGTAATAAAAGCTTTAGGAAAGAGTAGCATTATTATTTTTTAGCTTAAAATAAAGCGGTAAAGTTAACTAGATTGCAATCTATTAACTATATGCATGTTAATAGTATAATAGCAGTTAATATTAACCTCTTTTTTAACTACTTTAAGGCCCTAGAAGTAGCAAATATTCTTTTAGAACGCTTTTTTAATATAAACGAAATAGGTATTAGCTAAGGCGTTAGCAGCAATCATTTTATAGTTACTAATACTAGCTTACACTAGACCTTTAAAAAAGCTATTAAAAAAGGTAAATAGATTACTATCCTTAAAGCTATTAGTGCTACTAATATAGCCTTACTACTGCTAATAATTTAAAAAGGTATAAAGGTGCAAAGTTAATAGTTTTTAGACTAGAACTAGGATCTATTTAAAGACTAGCAATTTAACTGCTCTCTTAATAGATAGACTAGCAATTTTATAGCTTTAAAATAGCTATAAGACCTATTTATACCCTATATTTAAAAGCACTTTAGCAATATATAATATATATTAGTATATAATAGCTATAAATCTTATATAAATAACAAGTTCTTTTAAACCTATTTTTTAAATAAGGTCTGGCTTTTGTTTTATAAGCCTTATTATAGTTATATTTTATAGCTATTAGATGTTAGAGTCTTTAATTTATTTAAAAAAAAGTTAAAAAACGAGCTTTAAAAAACGCCCGCAGGGCGCTTTAGTATAAAGCCTTTTAAAAAAGATATAGTAATAGTATATAAAGCCGCTTGCAAAACTATATTACTACTAAAAACTATAAAAAAAGTATAGGTAACAGCTAAAATATAGCTAAAAAACTAGCAGGTGCTACTATCTTTAAAATATATTATACTTAAAAAGAAAGGTATTATAAAAGCTATACTACTAATACTTACTATAGAAAAACGACCTATTATACTAAACCTATTAATAATAGCTTTTAAAATTATAATTATAACACTCTCTAGAAGCTAGTAATTATAGGCTAATATATAGAAGCTAGCAGCAACCTACCCTTCATTTAATAATCCTTTGCACAGGCTATTCTCAATAAAAGCTAGTAAGGCTTTAGATTAAAAAGTTTAAGCAATTGCATTTTTAAAAGTAAAGATCAAGACCTTTAAAGCCTAAATTAACCAAAATACTAAGGTTAAGCATAAGTTAATTAAAACAGGTCCTAATAATAACTTTTCTCATATAACGTATATACAGAAAGCAAAATGCGAATTACACAGAAGAACTATATATGCCAATAAAGCCTCTAATCAGAACATTCCAGAGCACGAGGACATAAATACAAAAGATATTATACAGGTTAAAACTACTAGGAGTTAATAAAAACACTAAAAACAGCTTTAAAAACAACATATTAGTAATATAAATAGCTTTAAAAGTAATATATTTATTAGGCAGGGGGGGGTAGTTGCGATAGGGGGTGGTCGTGATGCAGGGGTTTTGCTTACGGCTTTTATACGATCGACCCTACAGCCTATCCCTACAACGATCTGTGCAAACCCGTAGGGACCTTTGGGTTTGTTGGATCGCCAGAAATGATTCCTTTTCTCGAGTGGCTTGATCGATTGCGTCACAGAGCAACCACATGCATACTTCCGGAGATATTTGGGCGCCAAGTCGAATTGAGGATGATGATGTATTTGTTATAAAGATCTTATCAGGATCTCCAACAAAGAGATGTTCTTGGGACCGTGATTGCAACAGATGGCCGGTGCCTCGCACACAACAAGGTTCATACCTCATTCCCACACGACCCCTTTCCTGACAGAACTTGGGGGACATGCCGTGGGATCGAAGACCATCCTATCGTGGGACTTCGATTAGACAACCTCCACGGACGAGTCGTTGGGGAGATTTATAGGCACTTTACGGAGCCAGACGCGTATTGTTCAATGATATTTAAGGCTAGTTACTAGTCACTCATGGACATGCGCTCTGCACCATAATCTATTGGACCGCTCATTCTCACTGGGAATGACAACTGAGACTAGGTAGACCAGGACAGCACCGATGCTTGGTACCTATACTCGCAAACCCTTACTTACTTGCCCGTCACCAACTAGAGACTTAGGTAGTTTCATTCATAATTCCGTTCATCATGAGCAACTAGTTTCTACTTAGACATGTCTTCAAACGTGAGTTACTCTATGCAATGAAGCTGCTAGCAGCGCTTGTTCGGCGAAGTGGCAGAAACGAATGAAAAAGACGACAACCAGGACTGGTAAGATAGGTGGGAATGCATTCTTAGTGGGCTTTGAACTGCCATCCAATGCAAACCATGTTAGCATGAGTGACTAAGTATGTAAATGAGAAGCTTCTCATAGTTATCATAGTGGGAATCTAATTCGCAATTCGTCGTGACATGCACCAAGTACCTACTACAGCGTCCACCCGCTTGAGGTTAGTGAGATACAGGGGTACCTA
Organism: Xylaria sp. MSU_SB201401; assembly: GCA_002288965.1. NCBI lineage: Eukaryota > Fungi > Ascomycota > Sordariomycetes > Xylariales > Xylariaceae > Xylaria > Xylaria sp. MSU_SB201401. The sequence goes on from NPFG01000076.1 coordinate 72,628, forward strand.
CAGAAGACTCGGGTGCGCTAACACCGCCACAGGCAACGGCGCACTCGCCACATCTACCTGCTGATGAGGCTGAAGCTCAATTCAGCGATTCAGTTCCAACCCGTCTGCCTTATCTGTTTTAGTTGATCGCGAACGTCAAACGGCTGTCGATACCTCTTGCTTGTCTATCTATCCACTCTGAACCGCGCCCTTCCGCTCCGCCATCACCACGAGCCAACACTGCTAAGACCTGCGAATCGGCTCGACCACCGTTGCGCGAAATAATTCATAATGGGCGGCAAGAAGCGCAAGCACCCCGATGTCGAGGAGCTCCTCGGACGCCCCTGGTGCTACTACTGTACGCGTCTACTACCGCGTGTGCCCGAAAATAAACAAGACATGAGGTTCTAACTGTGTCACAGGCGAAAGAGATTTTGAAGATTTGAAGCTATTAATCTCACATCAAAAGGCGAAGCATTTTAAATGCGACAGGTGTGGTCGGCGGCTGAATACGGCAGGAGGTATGGTGCTATAAACCGAAACTATTCAAACCGCAAGCGCGCAACAATTACTGATGCTTTAAATTTGTGCAGGTCTGTCTGTTCACATGAACCAGGTCCACAAAGAGTCGCTCTCGTCCGTCGAAAATGCACTTCCCAACAGGCAAGGCCTGGATGTCGAGATTTTCGGTATGGAGGGTATCCCAGAGGACATTGTCCAGCAGCACAACCAGCGTATCATACAGAACTTCTACCAAGCGCAGGCTGAGCGATACGCTGCCACCGGAAACCCGCCACCGGGCCAGAACGATAAGCGGCCTGCGAAGAAGATCAAGGCCGAGACGCCCGACGAGATCAAGAAGCGCTTAGCGGAACACCGAGCGCGGCTAGCTGCGCAAAAGAACGCGAACGGCGGCGCCGCCACGCATACACCTCCCCAAGGACTGCCCGACGGACACAGCCCGGGACAAAGCGCATCACCGGGTGCTTTCGTATGTTTCAATACTACTCTTATGTAATAACATGAATGCTAACCAAGTCATTAGAACTCTCCCTTCCACCCGCCGGGAGCACAATACCCCGGATACCCGAACCAGCCACAGTACCCCCCCGCATACCCTCCGTCGAACCTCCCTTCGCGACCCGGAAGCAATGTGCCTGCGGCATCTGGTCTACCCCAACGGCCTGGCCAGCCTGGGTGGCCGTCTAATACCGCGACACCAGAGGAGCTCGCAGCAAGCGTTGCTGCGCCACCGCCAGGTGATGATATCGACCAACTGATCAGGATGGCCGAGGCCGGTATCCGGCCGCCGAAGAAGTCAGAAACGCCCGCCGCAGGAGAGGAAGCGGCGCAAGAGAAGAAGTCGAAGAAAGAGAAGGACAAGAGCGTGAAGATGATCTACGAGGACGAGCTCAGCCCCGAGGAGAGGATGGCTATGATGCCGAGGTATGCATTCAACCCCGAAGCTACTACTGCTTAGAAAGGGGATTGGGCAGAGAAAGAGAGAGGGGCTACGGTGTGGAAGAAAGGGAGGAGGGAACTGTGACGTGTATAATATAAATGAAAATTATGGCATTGGGTCATTCAGCGCTTTATTACCCCCGAAACTGGGAATGAACAAAGAAAACGGTTCACGGGAACTGGGATTGCGGTATAGATGTGCTGCGGACGTCAGCCCATGTGGACTAGGTACCTACCATTTAATGATACTCGAGCATCTGCATCTGGAATATCCTCTAGGTTGCTATGTTTGTAGTGGTGTTATTCCCGGTTGCTTTGATAGGAAGGAGTATTGTCCATAAGGTCTGATTCAAGACCCAAGCTTAAGAGGTATTCAGCCTCCATTACACTAGAAGCCCGTGGTTATGTTTACATCGACATATATTTGAGACGATATGCATAAAGAAGCCTTCGGCTTGGGGTATGTGGCTATCTAGCATGCAGGGAGCTATTTACACTACTAACTAGTTAGGTACTTTATTTTAAATTCTGTTGTGAAGGTTTAAGTCGTGCTGTGAAAAGGCACGCAGTTACCAGCAGCTCACTCATATATAAGAAATTGCGAAAACGTTAGGAAACACCTGTATCAAAAAGTAATCAATAACGATCGCTGTTACGCTATGCTAGTTAATTAATGTACTCGAAATACTGAGTGTGTCAATGTGCCACCGATAAAGTTTTCGTCCCAATCCCCTGATACCGAGATGCAACGCTACGAGCAACACCACGACGCTCCTCTTCATAGGTGGACGGATAATTTAAAGCTGGCCATAATTGGCGTAGCCTGAGGCCTTCGCTGAGTCTCAGCCGTTGCCTCGTTTGCGGGTTGCACCTCATTTCCAGGTCCTACCTCGTCTTCAGGCTCTACTGCATCGTGAAGCTCTTCATTGTTACCAGGTTCTGCTTCTGTTCTAGGTCCTGTTTCTGTGCTGGGTACTGCTTCGCTCGCAAGCTCTGTCCCTCCCTCGTCGGGCTGTGTTTCATTGTCAGGTTGTGTTTCATTGTCAGGTTGTGTTTCATTGTCAGGTTGTGTTTCATTGTCAGGTTGTGTTTCATTGTCAGGTTGTGCTTCATCGTCAGGCTCGGAAATGACAATTTTTGGAGGCAGTAGTGTGGCATCCAAGTCATCCAAGTCCACTGAGCCTTCTGAGGCCGATACGTCTTCAATCCACTCCGTCTCTCCTGCCGACGTTGTATCGTCCGTGTTGCTGTCATCCGCCTGACTCCTCAGCCATACAGTGCGGGTGAAAATTCTGGCACCATACGAAGTCTTTCTGTAATAAGGTTTGAATGTCCAGTACGGGTTATCTTTGTAGATCCTTCCGAGGCGGGTTTTATCTCCAGCTAGGAGAACCCACAACCACTGTTCCGGTGGGGTTTTGCGGTAAGCTTTGCTGGGTGGGAAGAAAAACTGTACGTACTGGAGGGAGAATTCCTTTAGCCAGTCATGCTCAGATGGGTGTATCTCCAGCTGTGCGGCCGAGGTATCTGGGGGTAATTGGGGATGAACTGGTCCTGGTGCTGGATATTCGGCTGGCTTGGTCGCGAAGCACTCAGTCAACAAATATATCTGTTTAGCAATATAGCCTTTTGAGGATTCGAAAGCGAGATCGAAGATGAATCTGAGTCTAGTTCCGAGGGCCTATTTGTGTGTTAGAGTCAACAGAACAAACAACCGGTGGATAAACAACGAATAAAACAGTAAAGCAAAATGCTAGCCACGAGTAGTGAAAATTGCCCAAGGAAGGGGGAAATAAGAGGCTTGAGGGAACTGACCCTGATTCTCATCGGAGGGGGTTGAATTCGGCCTAGATGATGCATGGCGTCAGTAAATGAAGTAATACTCTGGGGCTGCCTATGAACATACCCCTCAGCCCCCATGCTTTGTTAAATAGACGACTCATTATTGCAAAGCACAATTTTGCCTCAGTTCGTGAGAAAGTGTTCTAGAACTTGTCCACGAGTCGAACAAGTGCTTGCGTGGGTCTCTTGACCCGGCATTTGCGAAAGGTTTTGGCAAGGTCGGACCCTTTTTCAAACTCATATAGCGGTGACTCTAGAGGGGTTTGGAAAAGGACAAATGCTATCTCGAGCATGAAGCACCATCGGTTTTGCCGTGCTAGTTCCGTAGGCGTCATGGCTTCTGACGAGCCTATAGGAAAACACGACGTTTTCCAGTAAGTGTGCACGAAACTGGAGACATTATAATGAAGAGTCACAAGATCGGGAATATATTTTAGACGGAAGGCCATACCGCGCAAAATGTCGGGGTCGAGCGCTTTCTGAAACATCTCATCGATAAGTACCGGTTCGCCCAAATCCTCTGCATCCATCTGGGAAACGTAGACGGCTAGGAAGGCTAGAGCGACGCCTCTCTGGCTGTCGTCTTGGAGAATGTGCTTTGCCAAGCCCTCCGCAATCACGGGTTCTATTTTCTTGAACACTGCATTCAACCGCCGGTTTGTAGCACTCAAGGCGAGCTGGGAATCAACGTCGAGTTCAGTGAAGATTTGTAACATGATGTCGTTGGCCTTGTCATCGTCAGCCGATGTACCCCATGGAATCAATGTATCTAGGGTGAGCGGCGATCCCTTGACACCATCAGGACGTAATTGCACCGTTGCCCCCGTCTGCTTCTTCGGCTCCTAGCTTGGGTTCAAGAGAGAGGGATCATTGGCAGGGTACTGTGGCCCCCATCGCCTCAATCGCTGTAATCGCCTCGCTCGCTGCGACATGGTGAACCGACGATTTCAGAGACCGGGGGGTTTCAATAACAGTAATTATAAACTTTGCTGACCGAGGATTTCACATAAGTCTGCGTATGCGCCTGTTGTGGGGATTGATTTGAGAGGAAACCTGATATCCCTTAGGCGTGTGTTATGGATATGAGTGGGTGAGAGAAAAGTATCGCCGAACCAAGTTGGAAGACGGCGGACACATGGCAGGGCAGGGCGTGCTTCATGATGTGACATGCTGGGAAGTTGCGTAGTGTTGCCTCTCAGGGTTAGCAGTTGTTTACGAGCTTATACATGCTACTTACAAGCAAGGAGCCACCTACTACTGCATGATATGGGCAGTATCATGGAGTGAAAAGAAGGAGGTGCTTGCTGGAGTAGATAGGAGAGTTTCTCGATCTCACTTTCTTATAGTGTGCTCCAAGAATTATAGGGCACTTTCCCTTGTGTATATCTACCCACCTAGGTAAGTAGCTTATCGTACGTGTAATACAAGCTTATTGCCGTACGTTCACATGCAAATCGCACCGGCCTTAGCGAGGGAGTGGATGATAGACAATGATTAAAGGCATGTATATAATGTAAACAGGCACAGACACAGATGCCGCGATGGAGTCAAGCTGTGGGCCCTTTCTATAGGCCAAGTTTGAATTCTTTGAGTTGGTCGCATATGCATGTGATTGCCGAGGCATGAGGCACTTCTCCCTGCATGAGGCACAGAGGCACAGAGGCGCTGGTTATCTAGAGTTCTGTCAGTCAATTCATCGGCTTCTACGAATTGAGTTATCTTGAGGTTGACTGCCCATTCTTCCAAATAAAATATTTGGTTTAGTTCCCTGTAATACTCGAAGCAGCTGGCTGAAAGACTTGTCCAATAACGAGACAAAGAAAGGGCAGTCACTCGGTCATGGGGGGTTTTGTTACGGACGGTTCAACAATTGTAGGTAGGTATTGTTGTACCCATGCTCTGGCTGGCGGTTCGTTATCGGCTTGAGCCAATTGGGAAGTGGCATGAGACCGCATGTGGCATTTCGTGGCCCATGTACCTGGCCGATAAGTACCTGTAAGTACCTACCTACACGACTGTGGCAGTGGGGTTACTGTACCTAGGTACTCCACTGTAGGTAATGCAATATTGAAGCAGCCACTATACTATGTATGCTCAGCCTATATTGGCATCACAAGAAGAAAAATACCTAGTTATTTCACGATTCTTTTTCACCTGAATAATAAAAGAGCTGCTAAGCACTAGGCAGATATTAATATTTATAAGTATATAGACAATTGGTAGCCTTTTTCTGGAGGTAGGTAGGTAGGTAGCGCTACACCCGCGGGCCGTCTATCAATCTTTTCTAACTCCCCTTTCAGGGCAAGCTGCATTATCATACCGCCTCGAAAACCCCTACCGTTACTTGCCCAGGCCTGACTTACCTAGGCAATAGGCAATAACTTTAGCCTGGTTACGTCACGAATTTCTTAACTGGGAAACCCCAGCAAAAAAAAAAAAAAGATGTCTAGGACTCCTGCTAGTCGGGTCTGGCCGGGGTACTTCCCCCTACCTCCTCCCTTCGTATCTACCTAGGTACCTACTCAGCGGGCCGATGGTGTAGCTTGTATGCTGGCGGCACCTGCTCAGCAGATAGGGCGAGGTACCATGCGTGCCTCAACTGCTGACTACCTGACTGACAGGCACCCAAGCCCTGCAAGGGTCAGGCGCCCGTCGTCCACTAGCATTAAGTAGGTACCTATGCGTACTCTTGCGTCCTGCGTCTTAATAGCTTGCGATCCTCCATTCCTCAGCGAAGGAGTCTCATTTCCTCAACGACAATGCTGCAGAGCTCCTGATCTGATCGGGTCTGACCTGTCGACTTTGCTTTTGACTACAAAGCGCATCGAAGAAAAAAAAAAAAAAAAAAGGATATATACACTGAGCCACCATCCATCCGTCTTTTGTGAGCCTGACTTGAGTACTCGTACGTCTTGTCCTGCCGTTCGAGCAACCCCACGCTCCATTTCAACTCAACAATTCCTATCCTACCCTAACAAATGCACTTTTACCTTGCTGCTAACGCTCAACCTGCCTTTGATATGTCATAGGTGTATACATAGCTTAGATATTGCACATACCTGATTGTATACACTACGTCTCCTCATCTCTGTCACCTATGAACCTGGTTGCGCTCTCGTACGCCGCCGGCTCGCCAACCCCCTCTCTCTGTCTCCCGGCCTCCTTACCGTCTTTCCCCTTTCGCTTCTCCCTATCGACGGCCGGTTCCGGTTCTTACCTCGAAACCTCGAAACATGCAGTACGTTCGAAACATTAGCGATTCAGTGTCAACTGCCTGGAACTCCATAAATCCTGCTACACTAAGTGGTGCCATTGATGTGATAGTGGTGGAACATGAAAATGGCGATTTGTGCTGCTCGCCCTTTCACGTGCGCTTCGGCAAATTCTCTCTCTTGCGGCCTTACGAGAAGAAGGTTGAGTTCAAGGTCAATGGCGTCAAGCAGGAATACGCGATGAAGCTAGGTGAAGGGGGCGAGGCATTCTTCATATTCGAGACCTCGGAAAATATACCACAGAGCCTGCAAACCTCTCCCCTCGTATCACCCGAGACTAGCCCGAGTCTTGCTCCCACCGAGCGGTCCGGCGCCTCGCACAACCTCCAGGAACCTGACCTTCTGCAACTGGACGGAGAGAGTGCCAGACGGAGGGGTTCGACCATAACAAGGCCAGGGCCCAGTGTGCTCCCACCCCATCAGCTACGCGCAGGTTGGTTGCTCTACCCAGCTAGCTGCTCAGGGTGATTGGAAGAATTGCTAAAACTTTGTGGTGTAGGGGCTCAGCCCCCATTGCCTCTTCGCCCGAACTAGATGGCGGACGCCCAAGTTCGAGAAACTGGCTTGACGTGCCTACCCGACGTAAGCCTTCTAGCGATTCCGCGGTTCCCCACGATTTGCGCGACCAGGAAGAGTCGGCCGACGAATCGTATGGGGATAGCCCACCAGCATCCCAGCGATCACGTAGCCCTCCGCCAGTCGGTCCGATCGAAGCCATACGGCGTGCCATGACCCTTTCCCAGGAGCTGTCGGCCGTCAACATCCCAACCCGCGTAACAGATACTGGTGATCTCATGCTCGACATGGCCTCATACAAGGGCAGCGAAGAGGATGCCATCAAAGCAGAAATTCTTGCACGCAAAATCTTGTCCGAAGAGCTACAAGGCGACTATGATATTGGCGCGCTGTTTGGAATGGACGAGGAGGGCAATCTTTGGATATACAGCAGCGAAGAAGCGAAAGAGGCGGCCATGAAAAAGACCGTTGCTTCGCTTCGTCCAGCGCCATCATTTGCCATTGACGCCGTTTCTGACCCTGGGTACGCTAGTGACGACTCGACGACTTCGTCGAAACTTCCCATTCACCGTCGTAGCGAGTCCGACGTGGGTCAAGGATCGGTACACACCCCACCAACTACTCCAGGCTCGGCTTCATTAGCTAGCCATTATCAAAAAAGCTATGCCAAAACCCTTCGCTTGACAAGTGATCAGTTGAAGGCGCTGAATCTGAAACCGGGTGAGAACTCCATGAGTTTTACCGTGAACCGGGCAACCTGTAACGCCAACATGTTTCTCTGGCGGCATGATATACCCGTGGTAATATCTGATATTGACGGCACAATCACGAAGTCCGATGCCCTTGGCCACGTCTTGAATATGATTGGTCGCGACTGGACACATGCGGGCGTTGCGAAACTATACAGCGACATCGCGGCAAATGGCTATAACATCATGTACCTGACGAGTCGATCAGTCGGCCAATCTGACACTACAAGGGCCTATCTAAACGGCATCGTTCAGGATGGTTATCGCCTACCAAAAGGTCCAACCATACTCTCTCCAGATAGAACGATGGCTGCATTAAGACGTGAGATTTACCTTCGGAAGCCCCACGTATTCAAGATGGCCACGCTTCGTGATATCAGAAGCCTATATGAGCCTGAAAACCACTGTTTTTACGCAGGGTTTGGTAATCGTTTGACGGATCAAATCTCTTACCGAACGGTGGACGTCCCTCGTAATCGTATCTTCACAATCAACTCAAATGCGGAAGTCTCCTTGGACTTGTTGAGCCTGAATAAGTTGAAGCTTAGCTACGTCAATATGGGAGAGGTTGTTGATCACTACTTCCCGCCAGTTAGTACGTTAGTGAAGGGTGGCGGAGTTGAGTACACCGACTTCACTTATTGGCGAGATACTCCACTGGACTTGGATGAATTCTCGGCAAGTGGTTCGGAACTGGAAGACCGGAGTGATGTAGATGAAGACGAGGAGGATGAGGACGTAGGTGAAATGGGCGATAGCTTCCTCTCGCGTGGGGACGATGATGACGGGTACGCGGGCGAGAGCGTCCGTAGCGGTGACTATGAGGATGAAGAGGACATGATCGACTCAGCGATCTATGATCGGCCTGAAGACGCCGACGACGAAGAATACGGAGACGAAGATGAAGAAGCGGGCTATAGCGAAGATGAGAACGATACCGCTCGTGAACCTGGTGCGACAAAAAAGGCCGTGCCAGACACAAATGCTCAGCTCATGACTGGTATGAAAAATCTAGGAATCCAAAAGAAGGCTTGACACTCTTCAAGGGCGCGGAGGAATCTATACAAATCATCTATTTGACCTACACTCCAAGTGGTCGTACGAGATATCGTCATGAACGGATCGACATCATCGAAGATGAGCCACCTCGGCTTTCCGTCACTTATTTTAGCATAGCGCCAGGCGTTGACCTTTTTGCTGATTCTGATCATTTTGGTTGATTATATTCCTCCCTTACTTTCAGGGGAGGCAGGGGAAAATCCGTATCTGTTTTGTTTGGGTTAGCTGTGGCTTTGGCCGGGAAATCATTAGTCTGAAAGCGAAGATGCATGTTTAGATAAACTGACAGAAATAATGTACAACTGTGACTTTTGCTTTTCATTCCCGCTGGCGGGCTATTAGGCGTTTGATATGAACTGATAAGTGATGTTGATTTGAGGCATAAATGAGCTCTGTAAGGGTTAGGCGAACTAGTTTATAACTACGTCTTTATCTCATCTCTACGACGATTATAAGGGATATCGTGTGCCGTGTTGAGAGTTGTTCTGTTTAGATGATTCTTATGTGATGTAGATGGCTAATATACGAGGAAGAAAGCCTCGAGTCCCCCAAGAATGGTATCGTGTAATTTGGTTCTCTAACGCCGAACGCCGGGTCCGTCCACCCTATTTTGATGATAAAACCCTCCTGGGAAAGTGAGAAAAGGTGAGATGCTTAGTCCCCAAACCGAAACGGCTTGGTGGGATGATATAGTCTGTCCAACATCATGATGCAGCCCATCAATTGATAAGGAGGACAAGAACAGACGAGTGAGACATCTCATCACTCCATGCCTTCCATATCCTCATCGCCCATATCATCGCCCAGGAACTCATCAAGTCCACCGCCGTCTTCCTCGCCCTCTTTCTCCTTATCCTTGTCCTGATTCTCCACGCCCTCCATGGCATCAGACCCGCCATCCTCGTCATCATCACCCTCGTCCTCGCTACTATCCATCCCACCTTCCACACCCCATTGATCCCGCAAGCCCCAGCCCTGCCCGCTAAGCACGAACCGCTCATTCGGTAACCGCACGCCCCACTCGTACGCCAGAATCCGCGGCAAAGCGACCTTATTGCGCTCACGCGCGAGCTCCTGCAACCACTCCTTGCTCGCGCCCCCTCCGCCGACGCCGCCGCCCACACCGCCGCCGCCCGAGCCGCCCCGGAACTGGTACGCCTGCCGGCTCGCGATGGCGATGTTCACGGCGTTCGTGCTCACCGTGGCGTCGCCGCCGGGGGGCGCCGTGGGCACGGCCCCGCTCGAGCCGCTCGGCTTCGCGCCCGCGTGCGTCGTGTACGGGTCCCCGGATAAGTGCAGCGCGTCGTTGAGGATGCTCGAGGTGTGTCTGTACGCGAAGTCGAGGAGCAGGAGCGGCACGCGGTTGTCGAAGGAGGTCACGCCCTGCGAGGTCAGGAGGAGCTCGATGGTGCGCGCGTCGCGGGGGCGGGGCTCGTGCGTCGCTGTCGTCGGCGAGGACGGCGCTGCTGCTGCTGCTGCGTTGTTGCCTCCTGTTGCTGTGGCTGTGGAGACGGTTTGCTGTGTGTTTGGTACTGTTGTGCTACCGCTTGCGGTGGTGTTTTGCGTCGGTTGTGATTGTGGCTGGGTCTGGGATTGAGAAGGACCCGAGGACGAGCTTGGTGGTATCCCGTTTGTTTGGGCCGTTGTCGCCATGATTGCGGCAACTGGGGAATGTGAAATGCGAGGTGTGGTGGTTGTGGTTGATGCTCGTTTTTATTTGAAGTGATTCGCGTGGAAATGGTGAACCGCTCCGAGGGAGAGGAAGCTAACCAAGGTTGGGGCTTGCTTCCTCGGCACGGTACAAGGTAAAGCGGTCGAGCTATCGCCGTGGCAGGGAATTCGTATGACAGATGGACGGTTTTCAGCGATAAGAGGTTAGAATTGAAGTTGCGCGGTATGAGGAGGGTGAAGAATTAAAATTTATGTGAGGCAAGTTATTTGGATATGATGAAAGTTGAAGCTTCAGGAGGTTGAGGTACGTACCTGAGATTACCTCCCGCGATTAGCCTTATCAGCGGCAGACTGACGCTAGATAATGTACTGTATGATACACTGTACTTGGATAATACCTACTGAGTACTTACCTTTAGGTACCTAGGTACTTACTTTTCTTGTAGATACAGGGGTACTTTCTTAGAGGGGTACACACTCTTTTCAACCCCGCCATCATTGCTCTCGCCAGCAAAAAGATGGGCCGAATGTAGGAACTTGCCGTTGGTTGCCATCATAATCACAGCTAGGTCCCGTCACTTAGTCTAGTGTAGATCTAAAATGTTTTCCTTCCCCTTGGTGCGTTGACTCATCTCCATATCTAGTTTCGCCGCAGAAAGGTACACCAAGTGTGTTGATGTTGATGTTGATGTTGATGCTGTTGCTGCATGCTCTCCTTGAAATTTCATGCCCTACCTTGTCTTCTATAACGCAATTGACTTGACATGGAAACACTTCTTCCACTACCCTTCCTGATCTCGGCCACTGTCCCGCCAGGGCTGGCCTCGGGTGAAGGCTTGAGCCAAGAAGAGGTATCCTGTCTAGGCTGCGTCTTCTTCGATGCGACTCCCGAAAATCTAGGCGAGCTCCTCGACATTTTAACGAAACACAATGCCGATCTTCAGACATTCTTCGACTGTACCGCCCTAGAGTCCCAGGATGATGTCGTCTCGCTTTTAGACCACGGCGCTCGCAAAGTCTTCGTCCCGAAACAGTGGTTGCCTAACTTCTCCACGTATGGGGATAGGGTTGTGCTAGTTGTCACCAAGTTGAACGACATCGTCGGCACAGAAAAGCAATTACTCCTTAGAGACTTCGATCAGCGGAGCTGTGATGTCGCTGGGTTCTTGGCGTCCAGCAAGATCGAGAAACTCCCGTCGCTATACATCAAACCCATATCAGAGACTAATTTCGAACATTTCGTCGACATTTGCTCGCAGGTCAGCGCGATCCCACTTGTCCCCTCGACACAGTTGACTACGAAGAAGGATGAGGCAGACAAGAAACTCTATATCCCGAGACTATTCTCGAACTCGTGGAAAACAGACCGCCCGGATAAATTGCTCCCTACCGTCGTTTGTGACGAGAGAGGAATCGCACTCGGTCTAGTGTACAGCAGTGAAGAGAGTGTGGCGGAATCTCTAAGGACACAGACCGGCGTATACCAAAGCCGAAAGCGCGGACTATGGTACAAGGGAGCTACATCTGGGGATACCCAGGAGCTAGTCAGGATATCGATGGATTGCGATAACGACGCGTTAAAGTTTGTGGTTCGACAAACAGGCAGATTCTGCCACTTGGACCAGTTTGGCTGCTTTGGAGAACTCAAGGGTGTTTCGAAACTTGAGCAGACACTCGTGTCGAGGAAAAAGTCGGCCCCTGAGGGATCGTATACGAAAAGACTATTTTCTGACGAAAAATTACTACGGGCAAAGATCATGGAGGAGGCCCAGGAATTATGCGATGCAAAGACACCTGATGAGGTTGCATTCGAAGCTGCTGATCTGATATACTTTGCTCTTACCAAAGCTATCGGTGCCGGAGTCAGTCTTGCAGATATCGAGAAGAATCTAGACGCCAAGAGTCTGAAGGTGAAGAGGAGGCCGGGTAATGCCAAGGGTGAATGGGCGAAGAAGGAGGGCATCGCCGTCGCCCAGGTCGAGCAAGCAAAGAGTGCCGCCAAAGAATCATCTCTACCACTGACATCAGCCCCGCCAACAGATGCTCACACGAATCCAGATGCTGAAAAGATTATAATGAAACGAGTTGATGTTAGCAAGGTTGGGGGAAAGGAAGTCGATGATGCTTTGAGAAGGCCGTCCCAGAAGTCTGCGGAGACAATCATGGGCATTGTCACGCCCATCATAAATGATGTGCGACAGAACGGCGATAAGGCACTCCTGTCTTACACGCACAAGTTCGAGAAGGCGACATCGTTGACATCACCCGTCATAAAAGCCCCGTTCCCCAAGGAATTGATGAACCTCGCACCTGAAACTATCAAGGCCATTGACGTATCTTTCGAAAACATCCGAAAATTCCACGCCGCCCAGAAAGAGGAGAAGCCGCTTCAGGTAGAAACTATGCCTGGTGTAGTGTGCAGCAGGTTTTCGCGCCCGATTGAGCGAGTGGGTCTCTATGTGCCAGGAGGAACAGCCGTCCTGCCCAGCACCGCTCTCATGCTAGGTGTGCCGGCTATGGTGGCGGGATGCCAAAAGATCGTGCTTGCTTCACCACCTCGAGCAGATGGCAGCATTACACCTGAGATCGTGTACGTTGCTCACAAGGTTGGCGCAGAGAGTATTGTCCTAGCTGGTGGAGCACAAGCTGTCGCGGCCATGGCATATGGTACGGAGAGTGTGAGCAAGGTAGACAAGATTCTGGGTCCCGGCAACCAATTCGTGACGGCGGCAAAGATGCATGTAAGCAACGACACGAATGCTGGTGTTAGCATCGATATGCCTGCCGGCCCGTCAGAGGTTCTAGTAATTGCGGACAAGGATGCAAACCCAGCCTTCGTAGCCTCAGATCTTCTGTCGCAGGCTGAGCACGGTGTCGACAGTCAGGTTGTCTGCATCGCGGTTGACCTTGATGAAGAACACCTAAAAGCCATCGAGGACGAGGTTCACAAGCAAGCCATGGCGCTACCACGTGTGGATATCGTCCGGGGTGCTATCAACCACTCTGTGACTGTTCTCGTCAAAGACGTAGACGAGGCCATGAAGATCAGCAACGCGTATGCGCCCGAACACTTGATTCTGCAGATCAAGGACCCCGAGAAGGCCGTCGAGAAGGTCATGAATGCAGGAAGTGTATTTATCGGACAGTGGACGCCGGAGAGTGTTGGCGATTATTCAGCCGGTGTCAATCATTCGCTACGTATGTTTATCCCGAAGCCCTCTTTTCTTGTTCTTTTTTCTTCTTCTGTTTCTTACTTGGCGTTCTTCGTGCTAACATTTTGTTTCCAAAGCTACTTATGGCTATGCCAAGCAGTACTCGGGTGTCAATCTTGGGTCGTTTGTTAAGCATATCACGAGCTCGAATCTTACGGCTGAGGGCCTGAAGAATGTCGGTACTGCCGTTATGCAGCTGGCTAAGGTTGAGGAACTAGAAGCGCACAGGCGAGCTGTCGAGATTAGACTTAGTACGCTTGAGACGTAGATTACGATTGAGTTTAAAAAAAATACGGGGGTTAGGGGTTTGGGTTTGGGTTTGCCTCCACTTTCAGACAGGATGATGAATTACTAATGAGTTTTCATGAAATTTGTTTCTGTTGAGATGCGGGTGTGATAACAATGGAATATCAACTCGTGACCTAGGCTTTCAAACAAGAATATCTACGTTTCATATTACAGCTTAACGATTTTGGAGAAGATAAACGTATTCAGGCCACGACGACACAGTTCATTATATGAGTGTGACAAACATAGTCCTAGCGCCTCGTGGGTGAAGCCTCAAACATATAAAAGTAAGCTTCATGAATCTCTTTTTCAACCTAAGCTATCTATCCGTACCAAGCCCGAACCAATGTGGGAAAATCCCAGCAGAAGAGAGAAAACGCCGGTAGTGTGGGGTATCATTTTGTTCGCTCGAATCGCCTTCAGTACGCCGTTATGTACACATTGATATCAAATGCAGTCTATATATAGGTTATGTATGGGTGCATGTGTGCGTGTGCGCACACCTTCAACAGACATCGTCTCTCATTCAATATCGTCCGCTCGCTCATCGTCCCCAGACCCCATTCTGACGAGTCTGGAGCGCGTACGCCTCGGCATAGACGCCAAAGGGCGGCTGTACATCGCCGCCAGGACGGCCCTGGCCGTGGGCGTAGTAGGTATCGTAGACATGCGGCGGGAGCTGATGCTGCGGCAGCTGAAACTGGTTGTGCGGATGCGGATAGTCGATGACTTCGGAGGTCGTGCGGACCTCGGTGGAGGTGGACACGACGAGGGCCGTGTGCGAATCGGACGTCGTCTTGCGGTCCGCGCCCTCGCCCACTACGACGTACTGCGATATCCCGCGCACCGTCCGGTTCCCCGTGGGGTCGGTGTCGGTGGGTAGCGCGTTGCCGCCGCTGACGCTCTTGATGATGCCTGGGTGGAGGACCTTGGACCAGAGGACGCGCAAGGGGGGGACGCAGCCTACTATCAGCGCTACCGAGGACTCTGTTATTCTGTTTGAGAAGTATGAGGTAAGTCGGGGCTCATATAGGGGTGTAGAAGATGAAGCGCTGTGGTTCTTACGTGGCTAGGATTGATAGTGCGAGAGATGTCGCTGGTCGTTGGAGTGATAATGCTTTGAACCATAGTGAGAGGATGCTCGCTGCTATCGCGCTGTTATAGTGTTAGTGGATCGAGGGCTGTACTTGTATATCAACGAGCATATACGCACAAGAGACCGCTTAGAAAGAGGAATGCGAGTCCAACCTTGCTCCTGACAAGCAGATTTAGCCCAAAGATGACGGGGAGCGGTAACACGAGAATGACGACGTCGGCGAGAACGGAAAAGCTGCCGGTGAAGACATTGATGATGCGCGTCCGCGTCTGGCACCCGGCGATGAAGCTTGGGGAGAGGTCATTGCTATGGGGCGTGCAGGCCGGCGGTATGGCGACGATGCCAGCAATGTACACTGCTGCCGTGAGGGCGAGGGTTATGTATGATATGACTCGTAGCCACTTCTTGACTCCGAAGAGCCGGAGATAGAGGAAGAGGATGGGTGCTTTGCATGTCCACAGCGCTAATGGTGTCAAGACTGATATTGCCACGGCAAGCTGGGCGACTCTATGCGGCGGTATGCTGGGATCATGAAAACCTGCCTCGATGTTAGTATCGGGCATCAAAGTAGAATATATCTTTAACTATGGTTAGTTACCATTGCCAGCCTCGTCACTGAGAACCGCGACGGATATTAAGAAAGGTATGGCCGATATAGAGATATCTAGTGACAGGACGAATGGGTTAGCATCTAGAGTGTAACTAAGGCCAGTATCGTTAATACAGGACTCACAGTCATCGACCAAGAGTCTCCGGTTGTATTTCCAGTTCGCCACAAGCCTTAACACGACAGCTACCAGTGCCAAGGCGACGAACAATACCTTCAAGGCATCGATGGCGCCTTTTGACAACGGTAATATCTCATCCATCGAGGGGCCGCCGATATACCGGCGCCACCAGCCAGCTCTCAAGCGATATGAAAGTGCGAGAGCAAAAGGCAAGAACAGCAACCTAAGACATGACAACCTTCTCGGGTGAAGCTAAAAGGATATAAGGGTATGATAACTGTGAAGGAAACCAGTCTGGCGGTAACCGGGGGGCATGATGTGAGTCCAGGGATTCGAGAGTCTAGAAAAGCCACATCCCGTATCAAGCAGGTGAAGACGAGAGAATGAAAGGAGCGATATCCGAATGGGCGGGGACCTAGCTGCCTATTTACTATGTAGAGTACACTATCTAGTGTAGTGTAAACCGGGAGGAATATCTCAAAACATGGAGGGCTTACGCTATTCCATTCTCAAACCCAGGGGGGGCAACTAACCTGGAATATCCTAGGTATTCGTGAGATGCGTACATTAGATAAAGTGCAGCTGTGATTACTTATGGCAAGCCACGTTCTTGGAAGCTTAGCTAGACTATCTAGTCTTCTTAGACTGAGGCGGGATGACGGGATGGCCCTGCTCGATAGTGTAGATGCTGTCAAAATACGTCGTATACTTATTTTGGTATGCAACTACACATCGGGACCATACACTAACCACACAAATAGTAACGACGAGCCGCAAAAATAGCGAGGACGCTAATCGAAGACGTGGACGTGAGCGGCACATGTCTTTTTGACGCGTGGAGTTAGATAGCTATTGGACTGTTTGGCCCCCTTTGTCACGATATACTAAACTGGTGTGTGTGAAGACGTAATGTTCTCCAATCCCAGTGCGACGAGCTCCTCAGTATCCAAGGTACTTGCCCAGGCAGAGTTGGCCGAACGCGTAACTTCGGTAGAGTTTGAGGGGAAGCGTCTTGACTACGTCGTTGGCTAATACTGTAGTTGATAGGGAGTAAGCATCGTTGACAAATATCTTCAATCCATCGGACGTGCAGCTGGATCGATGGCGTGAGATGTATCTTCCTTCCTATTATTAGTAAAGTGGTACTTCGGCTAAGCTCCTCTCAGCTCGTGCTTGGCTTTGCCGTTTTGCATTGACGCCACAGCTTCACTTGGTGATCCGACTCCAACAGACTCGGCAAGGTTATTCCAAAGGACAGACAGTGGATCGTGATCCATGTCATGAGTACCGGTCTACGTAGTGTAGGTACTGTATAAGTGCTTACCGAAAGACAGCCTTTGTCTGTGCTATCTGGTGATGAGGCAATACCTCAGTACCAATGGGCTGGGAGGAGCCGGGTCTTGGTGATGCGTGGTTTGATCGGGCGGGATCTAGCCCGTAGGATCACGGCTTACCAGCCGACACCCCTCGAACAATACCCTGACCGTGGTAACCCTCTGTCAATAACACCTGGGATAATGGTGATGATCAAACGAGCTGATCACCTAATCATCGTTCACAGTTGACAGCGCTAAATTCCCACTAATGATGGGCGTTACCAACACGATCAGCTCATCGTATACTAAGATAGTTCTTAGTTGACCGTAACGCCGGGCTGCGATAACTGTTCTCTTGGAAGGGCTAACTGCGACAAGTGTCACCCCCCGCAAAGATAATCTAAATCTTCTAGAAGTTCTCGGCTGAAAAGGTCCCCCGACCATAGTGCGCCAGTGGTGTAGTAAAGAATGAGCTTAATCCCAAGGTCACGACGTCTCATCCACTCGTTGCTATAAAGGATGATGCAGCATCACCGAGCAACCTGCCTTGCTAGGCCTAGCGAGCAGAGCCCATGCCGCTACTAACGACAGGGCCCGTCGCGGGAGGGATAAAGACTGCCTATATTAGCGTACGACTGGCTTCCTCCGAGAGTGAGAAAATTTAGGAATCGCATCCAATAACGCTGTACGACGTGAGGCGCGATTCACGATTGGTTTTGCGGTTTCTCCTGGTAAATCGTGTGGTCTTTTGTGCAGCTTTCCCCGTGCTGGCTTCCCCTGCATCCTCTCACGCGATGCAACAGCAAGCTTATTACCCCTTCATCTTACGTGCTGCATGCTACTGATGTAGTACGCATATGCAGGTGCCTGAGGATGCCACGCTGTTGGCTGTGCTGTAAAATGAGAGTGAACGAGGAGAACACGCTTCTTATATAAGACCTAAGAGCGCCACGCTCAAGCAAGGCAATGTCCCTTCTAGATGCACCTGGCTCCCAGCAAGCTCTCTCGCTCTGGATAGGCAATGAGGGCAAGCTCACAATCTTCATATATATTGAGCTGGCTGATAACAAGAACATGCTTGTTCTGGAAGGCTTCTTCTACCCGTGCATGTCCTACTCAGTAATCTCAGTCGCCTTAATTTAGCAAGGCAAACCTCGACTGGTGGTGCGCGGTGACTTGATGCCTGCTGACAGACATTGGCAGTAGCTGAGGCACAGGCCTGGGGTGCAGAGGATGTATTACATGATATCTCGCAGCATATCGTGGCGTGGCTGCAAGCCCTGTTTCGAATATAGTGTTCTTGTAGGCACAGCAATAGCGACTCGCATATAGGTTGGCCTACCCAGCCGTACTCGTATTGAGCGACGCTGAGAAATACCGGCAAGCCATAGTTCTCAGATGACACCGATTATTCTGGAAAACTACCAAGGTGTTGCTGGCTTATCGTGAAGGCCTCATTATCAAGAGCATACTGCTACGAGTGATGACGCATGTTACTGCCTTATATCCATAGCAGTGGAAGCCTGACTTCATTAAATCTAATGCCCCAGCTTCTGCCCGAGCAAGCTATGAATAGATTTCACGATTGGAAGCGATCTGCAGGATCAAGCACATGGCGAGTGTGTATGCGGCCTGGCCCGATCACACTGATCTCCGGATTATGGGTTGTTCGGTGAGGAAATACTTGGGGAATTTTACGTGTAGCGACGCACCTGAATCACTCGATGAGCTGAAAGCAAGCTGCTTGAGGTCTATGAGTTACTAGGTAGATACTTAGGTATGCTATGTCGGATATGCAAAAATTTCATCCTTCAATGTCATCCTCAGCGATAATGAACGATGACTAAAAGTCTGGCAGAGTATGCCGTCACCTTCGGCTTCTGGACCGACGAACCCGTGGCATGAGCAGATTCACAGCTTGAAATCGATACTGGATGCCTGTACTAAGAAATTAGGATTCACCTCACATGCCACTTGCCTGTCTCTAGAATAGAACAGACTCCTTCTCCGCCCGCGCAACCGGGCCAGGTTCACGATCCTACTACATGTTAACCTAACTACTACAAGCACTAGCACCTTCGAAATGCGTACCCAGTATCGCTCGAGGAAGCAAGTGAGCTCACACTATCTATGTACAATTAGTGAGTAAGTGACTAACGTATCAAGAGCGTACTGCAGATATTGCAGAAGCTCCTACACTACTAGGAATAAGCGTACTTGCGGTTGTTGCGCTTTTATGTATAGCTGGTTCATCATTCTAGCTTCCTTGAAATCAAAACGTAGAATATGCTGTGATTGCCGGGCCAATGACTTGGGAAGAAAGAAAAGTCCTTCTGAACATGTCTCATGCTCTCTAACCTAGGAGGTCAAAGTCGAATCGATAAACTCTAACAGTCTTATGGTGGGATAACTCTTCCATATGGACACTACCGTAACCGCATCCTTTGCAACACCTGTGCAGAAGTGTAACCTAGCCGGTAGGACCGATATGGAATCGCAAAGTTTGGTATACACTATGACTCAAAGTTAACGCAACTCGGGGTTTATTAATCCATCGCTACAGAATATTACTTTTTTCAGATATATCTAAATCATATCGAGACTATGTAATAGAAAGCAGAGATCGCACTTACGGGATATTTCCTCTTTACTCCCATTTCAATACGTCCCGTGGTTTACGACTGTAAGCCTGCACACACCATGATATGCTATACTATCCTACGACGATGAATGACGTTGGAATATATACGAGAGATCGTGAGACGAACGGCTCATCCAACACCATGGTCACAACGGCACAGCCATCGGATCGACAGATAGACTGGGCTGATGAAGGATGAATGGCACGTATCATGGTACCATTCACCATGACGTGATTCTCATCTTCCTACTCCGTGCCACACAGGTGACCTAGCATACTACACAGTTCACAACCGACGTCATACAGCAGCGCACTGCAGCAAACCACGAGAAAAGGAAAAGAAAATAAATCATCAAGTTCGCACATTTTGATCTGTTGTCGTGTGGCACAGCTAAGTGACTGACCGACCTACGATAGGGCACCTACTAAAATCGGCGTCGGACTGTATAGAAGGGAAGAAAGAAAGAGAACAGCAATCATTTCATCGTCGT
Organism: Xylaria sp. MSU_SB201401; assembly: GCA_002288965.1. Lineage (NCBI taxonomy): Eukaryota > Fungi > Ascomycota > Sordariomycetes > Xylariales > Xylariaceae > Xylaria > Xylaria sp. MSU_SB201401. Next base: position 92,949 of record NPFG01000076.1, read on the forward strand.
CCAATAGTGTATTCAAAGGTAACAAGGCATATCGCTACTCATCCCATGTAGGCCATATTGCTTTCTATCTTAAAATATGAAATAATAAGGGTAGGTGGGTGGGTGGAAGGAATAGGCCACGCGAATCCCATGCGAAAAGTTCGGATGAAAAGGACATAGTTCCGAGAATGGGAGCGGCACAGAGTTTGGGCCGAGTGTAAATTGTTGCATAGCACAGCGTGATGCTGCATTCTGTCCGTCATCCAGCCATTACGATATGAGTAACGTTATTCACCTCTTGATTTGGTAGTTGCTCAGGTACTCAGGTGACATCCGTCAAACTTTCCGAGGATCGCAATATGTCATGAGATTATCCACGTATGCGTGATACAGTTACACGGTAACAAATATAGAGGATCCAGTTCGGGTATGTTTCATGTTATATTCGAGGCATCGTTTTCAATTTCAATATACAGAGTGTGACGAGCTTCGTGTTCTCTCCCTCTGTAATTAAAAAACTCATCTGCGCGCGGTGCATATAACCCATACGTGCTACACATGTACGACTTCGGCCGTGTAGTCGATCTGTATAAGTAAAAAAGGTGCTGAATGTGCTGCCTCTGGAATCCAACGCCATTCTATGCATCATTATTCATTAAATTATTGTGTTTCATCCCCAGATACGAAATGTCCGCGGCTTAAGCGATCGGCCGTCGAAGCGGATGAGCTTCTGTATTAAATATGAACTCGTCAAGACTTATCAAGTCCGGCGATGAGAATATCAGATAGAAATACCGAAGAGTCTCGGCCAGCCAGAAACTCTATGTCACAGTTAGAGAATTAATCGTCGTAGGTCACATACGCGCATCGTACTAACCTCCATCGAATCAGTCCTAACCGTATTAACAGTCTTCACAGATTTGATTGACGAAAATGCCAGGTCGGTCTCAGTTGCGTTGCGAATCATCCGAAACATCCTCCACGCCATTTCCTGATACTCGCTATTCCCCGTCATACGGTACATAAGGAATACACTTTCGATAGCCTCCGGTCGGAGTAGATAACGGGGATCGGGGATGTTCTTGATACCCTGCTTCAACTTGGTGTTGCCAACAATTTCCCATTCTTCCTGATTCCACTCGCACGGGTCCAGTGTCGGGCAATCGAGCAGGTTAAAAACCTCAGGCATGATACCCGCCGGCAAGGCATCGTAGGCCCATACACATCCCTTTGTAATCTTTTCGCCGATAGTGACGTGCTCTGGAATCTGGAAGAGCTTCCCGCCGAGTCCGAACATCCCACCGGCAAAGCAACATAGGTGTTGGGCTTGAGCGCTGAGACGCGGCTCGCTCGCCACCCAGACGTTACCCGAAAACAGAATATTGGCTTGGTCGGGTGTTTTTGGTCGAAACAGAAGGTGGTCGATGATCGTCTCCATCGCTCCACGGTATAATTTTTCGTACACTGGCTCAAGGCCACCGAGTATGGCGAATGCTTTAGGAAGATACTCATAAAGACTATCAGCGGACGCACCCAGCGTAAAACTGCTGTCTGAATCTAACTCTATGCGTTCCAGGTCGAAATACGTTGGCCACATCCCAGGAAGGTTTGTCTTGTTTTGCCATTCATCCAGAACCTGCGTTACTCGGTTTATCGCGTCATAATACTTGTTGTCGCCTGTCAGCTGCGTCAACCGCGTGAATTCCAGAGACGATGATGCAGCAGCGGCCGAGGGACTGCGAGTCTCAGCGACCTGCTTCCCAGCCTTGGCCTCCTGAAAATTTAACCAAAATCCAGGCATGCGATTCGGTGTGTCATATGCCATGTAGAGCATATCACCAAGCTCGATGGCTTTCTCGAGCAAGGCCGTCTCTTTGCTCAAGTCGTAGGCGCTGAGTAAGCCACCGAGGTGCCGTATAGTGGTTTCGAAGTAGTTGATAGACGTGTCCCGTGTCTTGGAATAATCTATGGTGACGGCGGCGGCAGCGGCCTCGTAAAAGTCGTCCTTTAGGTCCATTATCCAGAGAGTTGATAAGGAGTCGATGAGGGTCGCTCCCCAGCCGCCAAAGCCATCTACGTCGTGTCCCTCTCCAGAGACAGGCAACAGCTCGTCGTATCCAAAAGCGACATTCTTATAGCTCTTCCAGCTCTTCACGAAGGCTTCTTTCACCTCCACGCACCGAGATTCTAGGACGGCCTCTCGCGCGACACCCTCAGGACTCTTATCTTCTTTGAACGCATATTGGACAGATGGTAATGACCGGGGCTGGCCGGTTGGTAGCGGGGTGTATTCGGAGACAGGATAGAACTGTTTCTGCTGGGACCAATCGTAGTGATCATGAACGTAGTTAAACCCCCAGAGAACATCGTTATTTTCCGGTACGAGGCCGACAAGAAGGTAGACCAGAATGACCAGCAAGAGCGCAACCACGATGCGCGACTTGCGGCGGAGAATAGGGGTCATGACGTCGAAGGGATGGTCTCGAATCTGCCATGCCACATCCTCGGCGAGCATGGGCAGAGCACCTGTGCGACCTGAGCGTGGTTATTCCTGGATCCTGTTGAGCGCGATATACTCGCCCTCGCCCTCGCCCTCGCCCGTCGCACAGTGCCGCCGTATCGGATGGTGCAAGACGACTGTGACCGGCGCATCGATGCGGGATCAGGTATGATTACACTAGGTATTAGTTCATAAGCGTGATGGATAAAGTAATAGTCTGGCACCGTCATACGGATGTTAAGGATGTGTAGCATAGCACCACCAGATACAAGCCGGGTATATCTTTCGTGTACACGGAAGATGAAGCCGAGAAAGGACCACGAGATAAGGAATTAACCGTGGGAGCTTATTGGGGTCCCTGGGGGCGCCAAGACTTAAACAAGCAGGGTGGACCATGCCTTGTTGTGCCTCTACGCAGCCAAAGGAGTGCTAAAGGTTAGTGTAACAGGGTGCTGGGATAGGTACCCAAAATATATCATTATAGCGGTCATACCACCACTATAACCCCCCGCCTAAGCGGTGATTAAACGGAGATCATCAAACGTGCGTCCATCTCCTTGGGTTAGGTACCTACTTATTTACACGTATACTTATATATATATATCTCTGTATCCTGTTGGTGCCTCTATATGTAGAGTACAATTCCTAACAATTATGATTGGCTATATAAATCTTGGTAGGTCACAGAGGTTTCCTAGGCACTAACAGGACGAGTTCGATTATCGACGTCTAAAAACCCGAGAAGTTCAAATCAGTGCCTCTGCTTCCTCGCTATGTCGACCAACTCTCTAGATTTGGCAAGCATTGGTGCCAACAGATAGGTCAGCAATGCCTACTAATTTCATCTTGGCCGCCTTCATCGCCCTCTAGCTACCTACCTACGAGAAGGTACCAGGCTCGGTTGGCCCAAGAGTTCCTCAATCGGGTCCTTGGATCATTCAGTCGTCTTACTATTTATGTAAAAGCTCTTCCTCCATGGCGTCGCATATTACTAGCTGGGAGGAATTACTCTGGGTGTCTGAAGAAGTCGACGAGGACACAGGAGACTTCCAATATACCATGTTCGCAGTGGTGGAAGACGACATGATATACTATGGCCAGTTGAATAAGCCAAAGGCCGATATCTCGTTTCAGGATGCTACTGAAGCGCTTTCTCGAATTCTTGACGAGGGCATCTTCCCCCGGTGGCTTCTCGACAAAGTTCTTACTAAGGCTCCTGAAGAGCTTCCGCCAGGCGTTTTCGTCAGGATAGGGTTGTATGACATCTTCTTGAAGCATAAAGTCGTGCACCTCCTCCCTCAGGAGTTGCTTGAGGAAGCAGAAACAATGGATATCTTGAGACATCAACCTCATCCAAATATCGTTAGGTACTACGGCTGTCATGCGCGACGGGGCTATATCACCGGACTCGCACTCGAACGGCACCCCCCACGATCTGGAGAGCCACTTGAAGAGCGGCCACTCAATTCAAGATAACGAACTCTTTATGAAATCACTAGAGTCGGCAGTCAAGCACTTACACTCGCTCAGCTAAGCTCATACCGATATCAACCCGACAAATGTACTCGTGGCAGAAGATGGAAGGCCTATTCTGATTGACTTTGATTCGGCTCGTAAGATTGGCGAGAAATTGGGGTCTAGCCGCGGTACGAAAGGCTGGATTGACTGTGAGATGAAGGACTATACGACGTTAGAGATACAACACGATACTTCAGCTCTCACTAAGCTACGCACGTGGCTCCATAATCTAACATTTGAGCCTTGAATAGCTTTGCTGTACAGTCTGGAATTGGCAGCTAATGGCTCTACATGGTCGTCTCCTGAGGGACTATGTCCCAGTATAACAACGCTGCCTTTAATCATCTAGAGTTGGTGATGAAATTGGGGCTTTGACTATGTGTGTTGTGGAGGGGATAGCCATAGAAGTGAACAAGAACAATCAGGCAAGGTAAGGGCTTGTTAACCTCTGTATCTGACACGGTCCACACAAATACCTTCCTAATGACAAGAAAGGTCAATGAGTTCTTCTATATTGTGCTTAACGAGTGACTCTGCTTCTCAAGACTACATTTCCATGCAATACTCAACCTATCCCACTATCTTTACCAACGCCATCGTAATCCATTCGAGGCCATCTAAGCCATCGAGCATGATCCTCATCAAAAAAGTCAAATAATGATTTCTTCCTGAAGAAGAACGCTTTCAGTTCTTATAGGGTCGAAATGGGCTTGGTGCCCTAGAAGACGCCATAGGTGATTGTAGGAGTTAGCATATCTGTTGTTGGTTTGGTTAACTTGCACCTGCATGAGTCCATTGGCTGAGCAGACTGTATTTCAGACCGCCGAGTAGAAATGTAAATACCCCGCCCGCCATAACACAGACTGTCTGCCACGATAACGTCTTTGCATAACTCAATACAGACTACTGGGAAGATCTAAGAAAACTGTAATTCTCACAATGGGTCAATCATCCTGGGGCCAAGAGGTGACCAACCGCTTCTTTAGCAGCCGCAAATGGCCGACGCGAACGCGATGTGACGAAATTGCGAAATCCCTATCTGGCGCATCGACAGTCAGTCCAGTCGAGAGCCCAGGCTCAATGAGCTACACTGTCGTGTGCACCGAGAACCCAGGGCTTTCAAAAATTGTATCCTTCAGAGAACCAGAGGCCATGCTCGACGAGAAGACGGTGAAGTTGGCTAAGGAGATCCATGGTGACCTTGTACCGGAGATTACCTATCATGGCAACGTAGACGGAGCCGATCCGCCGCTATTCATCTACTCTATGCCCTATCTGCGAGGATCTTCCTGGATAGAGGTGACAGCTTGTGATGTGCAGATGAGTGCCGACGAAGAAGCCAAGCAAAAAACTTTTGTCCAGCACTTGGCTCGGTGAGTTTCATGAACTGAGAACGATTTAGCGACTTCCTCACTGAGGCATATCTTCCAGGTACTTTGCGAGATGCTGGGCTAGCCCCCAGGTTGCTGAGCCTCAGAACCAAGCAAAGCAGCAAGAAGAAATCCGGGAAAAGCTAGTCCGTCTAGCGGAAGAGCCGTCGTCGTCTATCCTACCAAGCTTGTCGCTGTCCAAGCTCATCGAAAGCCTTCCCTCGCTCTTTAGCGAAGACTACCCTCAGGTCCTGACGCATAACGACTTCTCAGTAACGAACATTCTAGTCGATGAAGACAAGTCCGACATCACAGGCATCGTTGATTGGTCTCTCGCGTCGATTAGGCCTTTCGGAATGGATATGGATATTCTGTATTTTGCCACAGGGTTCATGACCCTGAAAGGCTGGCATGACTACTCATGTAAGCAGCTGCTGCAAGACACGTTTTGGGATGAGTTCTGGGTCGTCACTGGGATCGAAGGGAAAGAGCGCCAGGGCAGAATACGGAGTTTAGGTCAAGCTGCAGGTCAGATTGGCGGGACCCTCCGGCTGGCATTCAAGCGCAACGGAGATGGATCACCATCAGGAGAAATCTTGGGATCGGAAAGTAGGATGAAACAGCTGAGGGCATGGCTTAGCTAAAATGTGGTTGGTTTCATATATTGTAGTGTAATCGTAGGATACTACCACTTCAAGAAGGTTATACCTGTTTCCCTGATCACGTATCATACGTTTAAATTTATCACGTCTGTTCCATCTCTCTAGCGATTTTACTTTCTCAAGAAGGATGAGCAGTTGTGTCAGTTATAGATACGAGAGGCGACCGTGCCCATAAGTCGGGGCAATGTTGTGTCTACACGGATGTGACCATGTGAGTGATTCTGGTTTCTGTGCAACATGATGGCGATTGTTCTTCAGTCAAATAGTACTTGTGCTATACTACCCTACACCACGTCAGTACATACTCATAAAAGCCCTGCAACTATGTTGTCACGGTATTGACGGTAGGAATACCACAGGTTTTTACTCTTCCACTGTCTCTGTATTCACCACCCGATCTATGAAAGTTCCAAGAACGTCTACAACAGACAATGCAATGACATTAAAGTTGATAATTAAAGATGAGGGACTGGTTTTGTACTATGCTCATACTCAGAAGACCAGGCGCCTTACAGATTGACACTCTGCGCCTACCGTGAACTAACGATGCAAGAAAGCTTTTGCTTGTGCTCAGCAATTGCGAACAAGTACAATAGGAGTTAGGAATTCACCTGAATTAAACACAGCTAATGCTTGCGGCTTCTACAAATCGCAAGCTTCTCTGTATCAAGTGCGACTTCGTAATGTGATGAGTAAATCTAGCTAATTAACTATACGTATTGGGGGACTGAGATGGAAGGTTCTATTAGAGATAAAGTGCAATCGCACTTCCCAATATATAATGATCTTAAACAACATGTCCATCCAAGAACAACTGGCAACAGGCAAATTCTTCTCGCGAAGGTGCAGCCTCTGCGTCAGACGGGCACATGGTCTAGTGGTATGATACTCCCTTCGCATTGTTACATATACAATTGTTTGTGAAACTTCAAGTGTGATTGGGAGGGGTCCGGGGTTCAATTCCCTGTGTGTCCATTTCGTGCATATCATCACATAGTACAACGAAATCTTTTTCCCTCTTGCGAGAAATTTTTAAGTCTACAATAAATAATATTCACTTTTTTATTATAACTTCAAATAACTAACTAAGTTCTTGATTAATCATGGTATATATAAACAAATTGTATCATCATCATCAGATATCAACTTCAATGATTTTTTTGATACGCGACAAAAGCAATGATCACCGAAATCTAAACCGCCTCACCCTCTCTAAAGCCCCTTTCCATACACTCATCTCCTTCCTTCCCTCAGTCTCATGATGCACACGCTTAGCATTCTCCAACACCCACCGCACAGCATCAACGACGTCCCCAGGCCGCTGCAGAACAACATGATGTCCGCAACCCGGGAGTTGCACGAAGCGACTCGTCCGCGAGAGCCCAAGCTGTCTCCTCTTCAGCCTCTCGTCCTCGGCGTCAACGCGTATCAACATCTCGCGCTCGGCAGCTAGCATCTGCCGTCGCTGTATCTTAGTCGCTGCATCATTCCCTCCTCCTTCTTCCTCTTCTCGGGCAGCAGCTCTCTCCTTCGCTTCTAATCCCTGCCACTTCCCCAGTAAACTATTTCCACGAACCACACACACGGGATGGTCTCCCATGATTGTGCGACTAATCTGCTCCTCGTCGAGCGCAGCCTCGAGACCGCCTTCCTGTCCCGTTTCCACGAGCACGAGGCCGATAACACAATTGCCTGCCCCTCTATCTGAGGTGTGGGCTTTTCTTCGGTGACGACGGCGCGCATGCACGTATTCCCACTGCACGAATGCGCGCGCAAAGGCGCCGCCGTACGAGTGCGCGATGAGGAGGTACGGCCCGTGGAGATTGTTCCGTGCATCATCTCGTGCTCTGCTGTTTTCATTTCCGGAATTCGCATTCTCCCCCGGATTGTGATTCGTCGCGGCGCCTAGGACGTAATCCCACATCTGTGCCGCGACGTCGGCTGGTCGTAGATTCCCTGGCCCGCGATCATATAGCAATACGCGGTAATGCGTCTCGGCGACGAGGTTTGCGGCTAGAGCGTCCCAGCTCGGCGAGCATGTCTCGCCGGATCCGTGGAAGCAGATGATCAGCGGTGTTCCGAGCTTGCCGTCACCAGTGTGATTTCCCGCAGATGCGTCATTGGGTAATAAGATCTTGTGCGTAGAATCTTGGGTGAGGATAGAGGTGCGTTGGTCATTGTGCAATACATTTTCCATGCTTGCGTACAGTGTATGAATGGAATTGGTACCTATCTAACCGTCCTACGGACTATAGATCGATCCTTCATTGGTCAAAGCACCTGTGCAGGGCGCTACGATGAGGACTGATTAGAAATGACATTCCTACGCCTAATAACTGACAACGGCAGTCACCTGAAGGTGGATATGCAGCCACCTTGCCCGATTGTAGATAGATGAAAATGATGTAGCCAGAAGATTACCACAATGTAGTTAGTGCAGCTTACCTACCTAATTCTAACAACCGGGAGTGAGCAAGCTACCTCTCCACTTGAGCACCGCAACGTACCAGTGTACCATATTCCGGCGCAATCGAGGAGTAGATCCCAATCCTTCATCTGAACCTGGATGATTGCGCACCGGCCTGAGCTACTTAACCCAACCATAGTCTAAACCAGATGGCGAAGACCGCATATAGATATGACAACAGAGGTAGTTGAAGGATGCTAATTAAATTCAAGTATCAGATGTCGAAAACAGTGGCCATTCAATGTATTTGAGGCGGGGTATATCCAAGCCAAATATATATACGCCTTTTCCGAAACATCTCGTCCCATCCTTGACCAAAAAGTTGAATCACCTGACGCCCAATGCTCGCTTTTATATCCAAAATATTTGCCCAAATCAACCTAAACGAAGCACATACCCTGATGCTGCATTCCGAATCCTGACGCCGAACTGATGCTAGAGATGCTAGAGCTAACTACACAGGTATTGTACAGCCCAACTCGCATAAATCAAGTGAAGCCAGGGAATACCGTCCGTGCAGCACGTTTCCCTAGGGAGAGGTTAGTCCTTTTAAATAGCACATGTTAAGACAACATGGTGAGGAGGCATACACTGAGGACGCCCATCATCGCTATTCGTTTCATCGATAGGCGTGATCAACTCTTGCATGCGCTCTCTTGTGAGATTTACGGTGCTGGGCTGTTTCTGTAACGGAATCGAGGTGCCAAGTTCCGTTGATACCGAGTGTCTACCTCGTAAAGATCGATTTTCGGAGCCGTTCCTATTTGATAGTCGCCGCCACCAGTAGAGGAAGCTAGTCCGGACAGGATGGTCTGACCTCAGTTTTCGGGTGCCAAGTTCCCTTCGAACCATCGAGTTCGTAATGGGAGGACAGTGTCCTCGTGGGTACATTGACGCTTTACACAGTGGGCATAGAGAACTCAATTCACCCAAGAATTCATCGATGCATCCAGGGTGAAAAATATGGCCACAAGACAGCTCCCGGATGATGGTTACCTTGGATTCAAAGTCTTCCAAGCATATTAGACAGGTAGGTTGATAATCGAGTCTGTCACCATGCTTTCCCCGCCGGTAACTGGAAGATGGAGAAGCAGAGTCGAATGACGCCTTGCCAGGAGATTGAACAGATTTGTGTGGGTTAGGTGATGGGATGGGAGGGTCGTAGTTGTATGTGAACAAAGGGTAAGTCTGAATGTGGGCGAGAGGCACAGTAAGTCGTTTGATACCTAGGGCCTCCAAGTTCACCTCGCCGTCCATGACACGACGCCTGAGAGAAGCCCTTCGGCGGTTTTGCACATAGTGCATAAGTAGTGATGTCCCGCCGATGACAGTGACAATCACACCTAGAATGATTAATACCAAGGCCCAAATGGCCAGCAGTGAACGTTCGGGTACGACGGTCAGCTGCGTCCAGACCCGGACATAGTCTGCGGGATTTGGTGAATATGTCTCATTAATCTGCGCCGCGAAAGGGACCTCAGAGAGATCTCCAGAGTAGAGACTCAGCTGATCCATCATGCGTCCTCCTGAAACACTGGACATAGCATAGACAGGGAAATGATTGGTGTGCTTCCAATTTAACCCGCCATCTATATACCATGATTCTGAATCAGCGTCAGGTGGTTGGCCATCTTCATCGTCAGGGCGGTACACAAGCATAGCGTGCAAAGGATCCATCGATGCGGCCTTCATGAACGACTTGCTGCAACTTGATGTGATCCATGGCACTAGAGCGATGAGAATGTAATCGGTAGGCGGAAGGTTGGCTTGCCTTGTGGCATTTTCCGGGACATATTGATTTGATAAGTCAAAGCATGTATCGTCAGAGAGAAGATCTGGTACATAAAGTAGACCTTGGACGACTCCGTCGGTCGTCGGGACAGCATTGGTAGATAGAGTAATGATGTTGTCTACTATAGTCTCCGAATATGCCAGCTGGCTCTGGGGATTGATGTTAGAGCCGAGATTCAAGCTTGAAGTGTGGCTATAACGTACCGAGAGTGCAGTAATATTTCTGATGATGGTGCTAGGGACTGTATGCCCGTTGGACCGTGTAGGATTGCTGAACAACAATCTATCGGCGGGTTAGTGAAAGTCTAGTTGGAAAAGAGTAACTCATAAGGGGACATTATCGACAACGGCTATGACACTCTTGTTGCATGCAAGCTGATGAACTGTGGAGACTATGCCACAGCTGACATAGACGAGTGCTCATGTCGGCCTTGAGGCTGCTGTTGATCAGGATGGGAACCTGACTTGGCCACGGCCTTGGCAATGACAATGAACCCCCGCGACATTCGGCGTATATCTAAGGGTCGGGTCGTGTGCCTAAGGGACAAAGTGCGATTCATGCAGTTCAAGCTTTTTCCAACATGTCCAAGGCTGACGGCAGGTATGTAGATCTGACAAGGGCGGGAATGGAAGGGAAAAAAGAAGCTTTGCTTGGCACCTACACGACATTCCGAATGGTTTGAAGTGCTGTAAAGTCACGTCAGTTGCCGCTGTGCCAAGGAGGCTTAAAAAGAGGGCTGGGTTGGCGCCAAGAGGATCCGATCAACCACCACACCAAACCATTGGCGCGCGGCATGGCTGACCGGTTGAAGCAAGAGCCAAGAAGGATAAAAAAAGAAAGAAAAAAGCGACTCTGTTCTATCCTAATTGCCGGCTCCTGACCGGGCGGGAAAAGGCGAGGGAAGGGTAAGGGGAGTGAAAGGGAAGGGTGCGCCAGGGAGAGAAGGCCAAGACATGCTGGAAGACATACACATGCTCCTGAATCATTGTTCATAGAGCGTCGCTGAAACACCGACAACGACAATCGGCAGCCAGGCTCAGAGAGACCAAGACACACGCACGAGACTCTCGCACAACTCACACACCCACGAGAGAGGCGGCGATATGTGGAATGCGAGATAGTGATAAGAATCAACGGCAGACGGGCACAGGCAAGCCCAAGAAGAGTGCTTAGTTGACACGGTTCCTGGAGGCGTGTGCTGCAATGACGAGGCCGAGAGAGATGGGCGAAAAAGTTGTTCTTGGCAAGTTGGGGATTACGGGGGGCCAGCCGGCGAGAATCGAGACGCGTGCTGAAGACCTGGGTAGGCGATCCCAGGGATTTCAGGTAATATCAGGGATGATGGGGGGGATTTGTGGGGGACGATGGCTCGTGGTACCACGCAATATAAGTATCTACCTGACTACTGCACACCACCTCGTCGTGTACTGGACTTGGACGCACAGAAGAGGGTAAGGTACCTCGGCGGTGCACGGCTTGCTAGGATGCTGGAGAGGGGGGGAGTTTGTTATGGAACAACCTAGACGACTAGGAGGACTAGGAAGCAGTCTACGCGCCTAAGTAGGCAATTAGGTCGTCTAGACTGCGAGCCCAAAACCTCACTTACAGGGGTGCGAGGTTGGGGGTTGCATCAGAGGATCGGCTCGACTTGAGAGAGGGTGTGAGGACATACTCAAGGGAGGGCACGCGCATGGTTAAGTAAAAAAGTAGCGTATGCAACATGGGGTACAAATCGAAGCATGTTTGTCACCTGCACAGCTGATACTCACGATAGGCATACGATAATCGTCCGAACACTGGATGCTGGATGCTTGATGCTGGATGCTGGACGAGAGGTCGAATGCAAGATGGATGGATGGATGGGTGGATGGGTGGATGAAAAGGCCGCCGGTGGATTCGTGGTGAGGGGCCGCGGTTCAGCTGAAAATGCAAGTGGCGGTTAAAGACATGGACTGGACTAGAAGTGTGTACTGTAAATAACGTAAATGGCACAATGTCAAGGCTGACTAGGTATAAGCCCGCGCGAAGGGAAGCATGCTTTGCCTGGGTACATACGGATTCCATCGTATATGTTTGGTGTTGGGTGAGGTCATGTCATCTTGAATTCGAGTTGTTGATTGACGATCCAAAAGGCGGAATCCACATGCTGGTTTGGAACATGCAGGCACCTGCCTGCCTGCCTACATATATACATAGGTACAGCGCTGTTACAACTACGGTTACTTTAGGTAGGTACCTATACATCTTCTGCAGATACTTGGGCCACGGCTTGGGTACATGGTTGCGACATGCACCCTGGCAGCGGCGAGATTATATAATATTTGCATATATCCCTCTCAGGGTTTAGTATATCACTGCACCCACTTGCACCTGACCTTTGGTTGTTTGTAGGATGAGGCTCTGCGATGTGTTTCTTTTCGTCCTACCCATTGGAAATCAAGCATCTTGGCTCTGGTCTTGTCCTGTCAGTTATTAGTACCTTGTTTAGTTGATGTACTTATTCAAGTGATCCATTGCTGTATCCCAAAGTGGAGGGGACCTCGGAATATAGAGCCCACTAGTGAGTGCTAGGTACTATCATGCACTATACACGTATGTACATGTAACAATGCTTAGTTAGGTATTTTGCCCACAAAGTAAAATTCTAATTGGGCGCTCTGTAATACATATCATTGGCGCAATTATCGATAATATTGACTATCCGGATGTACCACGTGCCAGTGGTATCGGAGCTACCCAAACAGGGTCTCGTGAGAGCACTCAGGCTATGCACTATTAAAGACAAGACATTCGAAGTAAGAGCGAAGTAACCTTAAATGTGTTTAATTAACAACATTTACAAGGTTAGCCCCGAGAACTTGGGTCCCTCTCCCTGCTGTCTTGAATTTTGGGACTAGGGTACCTACTTCTACTGTAGTGGGTATTTCAGCCAGAGACATTTCAGCCAAGCTGAAATCTTATCTGTTGCAACTCCGACATACGGCGCTCAGACAACATCCACACCGACATAACTGCATTATCAGCTTGGACATAGTATTTGTTGGTACCTAGTAGCTCTGCACAAGTACATTCATCGGTAGGCAGTAGGGAATACCTCATTGGCCGCCACATGACTTGCAAATAAGGCGCATGGGCAGATGAAAAGACGTCGGCCAACCATAATATGGCGTCCATTATTCCGAGAGCTGCCGGCAGCAGCCAGTCAGTCCAATCCGCCCAATTATCACCACATCCAGCTTATACCACTAATGCGGGTGACGAAGAATTGTCCCCATCCGGCTCACGGTACGTGGGCCAAGTCTGGGCTCGCTTGGCGGCAGAAGCCCCAAAGCTTGTCTCCTGTTGTGCCTGTCTAGTGTACTTACACCGACGATCAAGATTGCCTGCCAAAGTCTCCCGGCCACGTCTACTGAGTATACGCAATTTTCGACGTGGTGTTGAGATTTTCGCCATTTCCAAGCAACCTCTTGATAATTAGAGAGAGTTCTTCTGAAGTACCGGAGTAAAGTTGACGTCGGCAACAACACTATCTACACCGGAATGAGAGAATACATCGACCTTCTAACAAGCCGTAAGGCCGCCGACACTGCAGGCTATCAGCAACTGACCATGAGCTCACCTGCAAGGAACGAGATTCACGCTATCAACATGATGGCTATCTTGTCAAAATGACGATTAGGGCTGCACGGGAAAATCCAGACCACATGCAGTTATCATCAATGTAACTGCTGCCTGACCAGGCTCGACACGGTTGGGCGTTCCTAATGGGGACATCCCGCCGCCGCGGCCACGATAACCAACTGTTAGCGAAATATGCTGCAGTACTCGTGCATCGCATCGCTTCACCCTACCCACACGATATACAAGCCAAAAAATAAAAAGAAATTTCAATATGCCTACGACGATGGTACGGCCAGTGAAATCTTTTACAATTTAAGTATTCAGTACCAATAGCAGCCATGTCTACATCGCATCTTGCCGCTTCGAACTACGCAGACACGAGTACCGCAACAGCTTATGGGAGCTGTACGCAGTCGTCGGCCACTGGCGTCGTGTTAGTGGATTACGTGCTCTATACCCGTCCTCTACCGCCCTAGTGTCTCGAACGTACGAGTTACTGAAGCCCAGCTGCGACCCCGTGAACATTGCATCAAGCAGTAGCCGGTTCCTCTTGGGAATAGTCTCTGCTCTAGGTCGCCCAAGTGCGTAAGGAATTTTCCAACACGACGAGGCCTGAAGTACCAATCATTTTTTAAAGCAATTAGGCAACAGCAAGACTATGCTGATCTTGAGGAAGCCCATCTGGACTGGCCATTCGATCAGGCTGGACAGACCGCGCAAGTCAGGAGCTGCTGGGATAACCCCACGATAGCATGCAAAGCAAGCCCTTCCTGCTGTGTGAGTGGCTCACTCAAACATCCACCAAGCGAGCAATGAGAAGACTATGAGTTCGTTTAGCATGACTTATACACGTAACGTTGCTACGATCGCCAGTTGGCCCGTACGCACCATAATATCGTTATGTACAGGTGGCGCTCAGTGATCTCGCAAATCCCGATAAATCAGATCGCTAGGTTTTCATGGCTGCATTAGGTCAATGATATCAACGAGTGCACAGCTAACATTAAAGTGAATACCTACCTAGGTATTCAGGATTCATTATCCCTTTTTGTGCTTCTATCCGCGTGAAAGACTCGGCATCCTCAAGTCTCTGATCGTGAGAAGCCATAACAACTACTAGCTGGTCTAAGCCACTAGAAAGATGCAGCCATAAAGCTTACGAGTTACCGAGAGTACCATAACATCGCCTAGATGAAGCGGGATCGTTCCCATTGGGTATGGCTATCGCGCCGTCTCTTAGTCCGAGATATTTCCCGCGACCCCCAAGATCTAAGCATCTCGCCTACGACTTGGCATCGGCGGCTGTGGTTTTGCACATGAAAAACTCTCTGAACCATGTTTCGCGGTTAAGCGAAGTGAAGCACTAATGTAGTTGTTAGTAGATCTGGCACCCTTCGTGACAAGCTTCAGGTCGCTTAAAGGCACCCCTAGGTCTCATGGAAGTACTTGACAGAAAATTTGACCATGGAAGACTTGGTCGAGAGCCTACCGGTCTATTCAGGGTCACTGACATATTGTAGGACACACTCGGCTTACCTTCTACCCACCATTTCATCGATCATGCCATACGAAACCCATGGCCTTGAAAGCAGGCCTTGAATTAACCCTTGCGAGATTAGGAATGGTACGAGGCCGAAACCCAGTTGCTGGTGCCAATGCTGCGTAAGACCGAAGCCGACTTGGAGATAGCAGAATTTGCTCGCTCACCTTACTCCCTTGCACGTTGACCACGAGCTCCGTGGGAACTAATAGCAAGCCGGGACCTGGCATTACGCATCGTGTCTAATCCAGTGAAAGGGAAGGGACCATGACGACAACAAGTTACCTTCATCTGGTCCAGCGTGAGGTCGAGGACACTTCAATTCGGATCCGGCGGTGCCCCGACAACCCTAGGAGTAATAACTGGAGCAAACCCGGAATTATCTAGTGCCGGAAATTGATCGTCATCCCGCATCCATCAGCATGGCACGATATGGTGTACAGGCACCATTTAGAGTCGCATTCGGTCATATATCTATGGCAGATCGCTGAATGGCCCTTCCATTCTATCATCACCGTCTTACCCCAGACTCCCAGGCTCCGGCAGGTATACGGGCGGGGCGGATACGGATGCTGCCGGTCCACTCCACTGTAGCATAGTCAACGCATGAAAGCTGGCGCCACTCTCATTCAGCATTGGTTGCTATTAGTATCTCGGAGAGCTGCCAGTTGGAAGAATCAAGCACCAATGATCACATGCAGCCGGAGATGTGCGCGGGGTTGAATGTAATCCGGACATGATTAAGATCCCGATGATCTCAATCATGCAAGTGACTCCAAGTGTACTCTGGGTCCTCCGGTGGACTGCTGGCTTGGCTGTCAATCACTATGTAGGGCCATGGGCGTTGACCGGCGACCGGAAGGGTGACCATTGCAACGTTTATTTGAGAGGCCTCCGATAACTAAATGTGCACAACCGTGTACTCGCGTTGACCCGGACTGGAGAGGAGGTGATACTCTTTCGGCCATGAGCGTAGGGATCGCTCTGGAACCGATGCAACTGGATTTCGTCGAGTGTTGGCCAGATGGGTGCTCTTCTTCTAGCCATGCAGATATTGATGTCGTCGTTCACTGGATTTAACAACGGTGTGCATTTGATGTGCTTCTTGCTAACATTGCGGTATATCTATTAGGCCTGCATAGCCTTAATCGCTGAGTGCACTTCTGCGCGATTTTCCACCGAGATCAGTAGTTGGGCGACCGGGATAACTCAGCATGCACACCGAGTATCAAACTTACATCCGCCTTACAAATCCTCCGAGTGTTGGACTCTTGTAGTAGACCCTGTCTTAAGCCACTTAGAACACCTTAGGGTAGCAGATATAGGCTTCCATCTGAACTTGAAGACTACCAGCTCTACTCCACCCAGTGCAAATCTTATCGTGACATAGTGTATACTCTAGACTAGTTGAAGATGATGAGCAGATCACGAGCAGTGGGCGAGCAGTGGTAGGCCAATGGCAAGAAGATATGGGGCTGCTGACAGGGGTTAAGTAAAGGCAGGGATGTGTCTAATACCTATTCCCACTCGTTGATTGTATGAGAGCCGTTTTGCTACCCGGAGTCGGCATCAGGCGGGCTCCCAACGTAGGTATAATTGTCCGCGTCGAAGTTAAGGAACTTTGGCTGCGGCCGATGGTGAACTAGGTCATCAATTGCAGACCCGAATTTTACCAACCCAGCTTCCCTCCATGCCTTTTGAATGATTCCTATACCAAAAGGCACGCCATCCTCATCGACCCCGACTGGAATCGTGATCATGGGATAACCTGCTTTTGCGGCAACAGAGCATGCGACGCCTCTTTCTGCTTGCACTGGTACGAGGATCCCGTCTAACTCGCCTTTTTCATGCGCCAGTGCCGCATCAATACCTTCTTCTCTGGATTTCTTCAGGTTGTACTCGAGAGCTTTAGAGTACACAGCCTCACTGTCGTCCTTCGACGCAACGCATTTGTCGAAGTTGTCGTGTCCTGCTGGCCACGCCGGATGAGTTCCAGGGGTCCCACCTTCTTTGTCAGTGTGTTTGATATTGTAAGCAATCACATCTTCCAGCGAGAGGATTTTGTTCTTGTTATTGCCGAGTGTGCTGAGGTATCTTGAAAGACTCCGGTAGAACTCTACTTTGACGACTTCAAACTCTGATAGCTGAGACCCGGATACACCGGCTGCGTACTGCCAGTCCCAGCCGTCGGGGGAAATGATCTCCTCAGCACTTGGGAAGTCCACGTCGTAAACCTGTGCGCCGGCCTCTTCGATTTCTTTGATGAGTTTTCTGAGAGCTGAATATTGTCGTCTATATCGTGGGATGTTACTTGCTGCTTCCCAGACCCTTTTTGATGGCAATCCAAACTTTGCGCCCTTGAGAACATCCCTCTTCGTAAGCCATGACGTATAGTCCTTGACTATGTCAATCTCATCTCCTGAAGAGTCATAGGCATCTCCGCGACCATGGGGAATTGAGCTCTTATCCGCAATAATGTCCAATACTATTGTCGCGTCTTCAACCGACCGCCCAAACGTTCCCACGGTATCCATGCTCGGCGCCTCAGGGATAACCCCCAGCGTTGACGTAAGTCCGACCGTGGGCTTGATTCCCACCACAGCATTACGATCGGCTGGGAAGATGACGCTGCCATCCGTCTCGGTGCCGATGCTGAAAGCGCACATATTAGCGGCAAGCGCGCTCGCGGGCCCCGAGCTTGAACCGCCCGGGTGCTCCGCCAGATTATAGGGATTCCGGTTCTGGCCTCCCCGCGAAGAATACGCCTCGGAGTAATAGCTCGCTCGCATAGATGCCCATTCAGATAAATTCGCCTTCCCGAGGAGCACGCCGCCAGCCTCTCGGAGGAGTGAGACGACTACGGCATCGTTGGGCACTGTCGTTCCTAGAAGTGCCGCGCACCCTGCCGTTGTCTGCATGCTGTCCTTTGTCGCGATATTGTCTTTTACAAGGAACGGGATCCCGTGGATCCTGCTCCTCACTCTGCCGCTCTTGCGCTCGGCATCTAGCTCATCGGCGATTTTCAGAGCGTCAGGGTTTGTCTCGATCACGGCCCTGATGTGTGGGTTGGCTAGTTCTATCCGTTTCAGATAACACCGTGTCAAGTCCTTGGATGTAAAAGACCCTTGTGCGAGGTGGTTCTGCAGTTGTGAGATTGAGAGTTCTTTGATGTTTATACCACGGCATAGTGGCATCTGGAGACATGGCCGAATAGACTCCATGATATCGCATAGAAATGGTAGGGTGAGTCTGGTCAAGATTTGCGCGAAGATATTTGATTAGGCAGAGGAAACAGGCCACATCTAACTATGTATCCAGGCGGCTTGAGATTTTATCAGACACTGCGTACGGAAGCGCAGAGAAGCGAGGGGGGTTTAGTTCACCGGAGAGGGGTGTCTCATACTGCCTGCGGTCGTACACGATAGATGACGTAGGTATGAAAAACTGTGTTGCCGTTGGCTTGCATATAAACAGCTATGTTCACGTATTAAATCGAGGCACTGTTGAGAAATCTCTCGTGCTGAGTTTAAGTAGCCCGAGAACCCCGCAGTTGCAACGGTGATTTATCGCCAGGTCATAGAATGACAACGCATATGGTGGAAAGTATAACTCTAGAATTGGAATACTTCCTACTGGGACATACGAAATTATTATTCGGGATTCTCTATGTACTTTCCCTGTGAATTTCTGACTGTCGCTGCCATGACCACTGCTACTACTTCTTATCCTATGGTGACGGGCATCCCATAAGTTTTGGATTCCCAATCTCTCCAGCCACCCCCCCTTTATATGGCAATAGTCAACCGACAACAATGACATCGCATAGAGAAGGTTCATTATCTCTCTCCACTAAACAGAGGTAACTGCATGGCTGCATGTTGCATCTAAAAGAGACAGACCTCACGACTGATGACCTGGTCATGATCCAAGTAAGAGTTGGCGAACACAATTTAGCTGATGACCTGGGGTTTGAATGGGAGAGCCGACTCGCTGGGACCTGGATACAGAGAAGCAAGTACGACGGCAAAATCCAATCTGTTACCGGTGTGGGCGTATTATTCGACACTGATACTGTTGACCAGCGACCCAATGGATTCTTATACGACAGCCTCTACAGCCTGACGCTACGCCATACATACCTGTCGCGAGATTGAGTATTCGTAAGGGATAGGTCAACCCCGGGTGAACGGTCCGTGCCTCATTGAGGGTAAGAGAAGACGGAAAATTCAAGATATTTCAGATATCCGACACTCATATGGGCACTGACGTCGGAGTCTGCAAAGATGCTATTGATGCCGACGGTAACTTCTTACCGCCAGTCGTCACCTGTCCACGTACCCTAGACTTTGTTTAAAAAGTTCTTGATGAAGAGAAGCCAGACCTAGTCATCTTTATCGGAGATCAGGTGCACTATAATGTCGCTGACACCCAAATTGCTATCTTCAAGGCCGTGACCCATTTGATCACACGCTCGATCCTGTTGACGGCTGTATTTGGTGACCATTATGCAGAGGTGATTATGTGCTGTTTCATAAGTCATACGGTAGTTACTTTACCCAACTCCGTATCTGTCAAGGGTCGCGGTCTATTTTACTGAATTGATAATTCCATAGGGGCCGCGTATATGTCGTTGCTTCAAAGTCTTCCCTCCAGTTTTTGCCAGGCTGGCCCTGAGGAAATCGAAGGAATCGGTAATACTACGTCGAAGCTTTTTTCGTGTCAGTCACAATCACCAATAATCACTTCATTTTTTCCTCGACCCCCATGGACAGATACGCAAAAAATGATGTCAAAGATCCAGACTACGGACCAATACAGCAAGGTCAAATCGACTAGTTCAGAAACAATTCTCGGGAACTATGAGAGGCCGGCGAGAATACTTTCACAGATAATAAAGTCAGGAATCACCACGTTTCCTCGCATATTCCACGCCCCAAATAGGCGGACGCTAGCCTCGGGATCTTTGGTGGCCACCAAAGAGAATATACCAAGGACCCAAGTCTCAACTCCCATTTTCACGATGCCTTGGCTGAAGAAGGAGTTGTGGCGGTAGGCTACGTCCATGATCGCGTAAACGACTTCTGCTGCCTGTTGCCGAGAGAGAAGGATGAGGATTCACACCAAGATCATAATAACTTGCCTGCGTTTGGCCCTGGCTGTGCTATGCAGGTGGTGCTGGGTTCGGGAGATATGGTTCCTAGGGCGAGGACCGATACCACCGGCGCATGAGAGTCTGGGATTTTGATACGGATAATAGGGACGTAATGACTTGGAAGCGTGTGGAGTATTCTAGGGAGAGGCTAGATGAACTGGCCCTTGTCCGGAGAGGTGGCATTATTCCTCTTCCCTGAATAACGACAGACAGTACTCTATCGTCTTGACCTGTTCCAATCATTCCTCCTATTAGCACAACGCGTCACCGAGCGTTCCTCCTACAAACGGTGCACAGTAACTTCAGCTCAGGCTTGCCACTCGCAGCCACCGCATCCGACCACATACGGGTAAGTAACACCCTGCACTTTCACCGTGCTGAGCCTGTTCCAAGGTGATCACCTGAACGATAGCTATGGGCCTCCCTTTGGGAGTTGTCAGGCCGTTGCCTCCGGTACTTAGGTATACTCGCCGAAAGCATATCCCCAATGGGCACCCATACGAGAATGGAATTTGCGAAGGCCGAATCCGGGCTGGCTCTTGGCGGCCGACCGCCGCCGGGATACTCCGCGTTACAACAGATTGGACGGCATGGGCTGGTATTTGGATGTACACGGGATTTGCGGTATTCGCTACTGGGCCGGCCTCTCCCGTGTCCACATAATAGAAATTCAGGCTTGGATCAGTCGTTCAAGTTTGACGTGGCAATGAAAGATGGTCCAGGTAATTTTATTTGGGTGTTATAAAGTCTCACAACGGTCGCAGTGCATACGTGTTGTTTCAATCGGGCTACCGGGCGACGTCCGTCTTGCGCATTATCTAGCATGACTTAGTTGATGCTCAGAACCCGTAGAAAAGCTCATTTCAGAATCGAGAACAATCTCTCGCAGCTTGATGTTGCGTTCAGGTCATGCTCCTCGAACGATTCTGTGTTCACGTACGATGTCAAAGTCTCCAATCGTGATCAATACCACAGTACCGCATGACGAGAGATTTCTTTCAACACCAATATACCTGCTACATTCCTTCATCTACGCGCCTATTATCGAGATATTGTGTGGTTCCTGGGTATTATGCGGCGAAGCGAATTTCAGACGTCTACCGTTTCTCTGTCTAGACAGGGTGGACTATTACCAGCTTCGCCGTACAATCTGGTCAAGGTAGTGAAAACAGCCATAGAAATCACATGATGTATCATGAAATCTGCCGCGCCATGTGGCATATGGGCTGCTTCGCGTCCGTAATACCAGAAACCCCTCGTGCCTAGACTCGTGCTATGAACATCCTCATTACTCGGAACGCTACGCTGACGGTGGCACTCCTGAGCTTCATCAAAATAGGAGGTTCCACAGTAACAGAAAAGAACACGCACTGGTGAGAGATCACAACGTTGGCAAATTGCGATATGTCGTAGTGAGTGCGAAGGGATTGGTAGGTAGGAGAGAAGTATCCTCACTTTGCAACTCTCTGGACTCGGCCAAATATGTTTTATGACAGCACAAATATTGGCCATGGGTAGGTTACCTTTATAACCGTTTAGGAAGTGCAGCCTGATTACCTGCCAACTGTTTCATTTCCCAGCTGGTTGACAAGTTGCATCGCCCCGGATTATATATATCAACACTGCGTATGTGATTATGTAAGTATGTAATTAATTGTTTAATGAGGTTAAATAGATGGGGAAACCCCGCTGTGGGGCCATTTGGTCCGGAATCCCTCGCTCGTTGACTTACAAGACAGACGAACTCAATAATCAAAATTTTTTTTTCTTCAATCTCTGCTGCAATGTTTATCCTCGTCTAATTGGCCCAACCTCGCGCGCTTGACTGGACTTGGGCCCCCGTAGAAAAGCGTGCAACCCTGGTCCATCGGACAATGATCGGGTGCAGGGCGGCTATCTGTAGTGTGATGCTCGACCTGATTGGATTGCGCGAATCCCCACCTGCTGCACCCGGCCGTCTATTTTTGGGGCTGGGCGAATCAGACCTCCGACATCTCTCTTGTCCCCTCGGCGGCGTTCCTTCATTCCCATCTCGTCCAACGCCAATGTCGGTGCCGTGCTGACCATGGTCGCTTCTCACTGGAGGGGGGTCGATGAGGGGCCTGCTACCCTGAACGTGACGATGCAGCGGAAACAGCCCTGCCCGCTCCCAGTGGCCGTCCGTCATGAACAACCCCACCGTCGACGGCGTCCAAGGCGCTTAATTCACTGCGATTGCGCCGACAAGGGATATGTCGAGCGAACATCACCGCCGCCAACATGTCTTTGCTACCTGTGTGCATGTGTGCCATGCAGCGCGCTCGACCAGGGTCAAAAAATGCCTGGGCGCTCCGCTGCTGTGGTATATACACCTCCGTGGTTCCTAATCTACAGGCGGACTGGGGAGAGATTCCTATTTTCTCGCCACCTTTTTAGGATCCTAGCCTACCTGTTGGTAGCACAACGACTCTAGCAGCGTTCGGATGTCTGTATCTCATCCTTCCGTCCTATTTTTTGCAACTCGGTCATATTGGAGCGCCCACCACAAACTTCGGTTATGACCCGACAGAACGGGCTTCTAATTTAGAGATATCGAAGCAAGCCCTAGCTGGCGGGCTAGGACGGGCCAGTGAGAAGTCTGGGACGGACTTTTATTGTTCTGTTTTGAAATAGAATTGGGAGATATAAGTTTAATAAGAAAGTCGGGAAGCATCATGTCGTCGTCGAACGCCCCATCAGGAGGGTTCTCTCTCTTCCCGAGCGCCAGTATCTCACAAACACCGCCGAGAAAGACTACGCCCAGGCCGCGTGCTAGTACGCCGCAATCACCACGAAGACGCGGTCCATCCGTGGATATGTCGCCCCAACGAAATGGACGACGCACGCCGGATGGCCTGGCGGGGTATGTAATTGATGGGACACCACCAGAAGCCAGTGAGCTCCGTATGGCAGAAAACAATCCATTCTATCAGGGTCAAGCTGGCCCATCTACATATACCCCTCCGTCGCCGCCACCAAGTGTCCCACCGAAGGACATCCCGCAGAGGACAGCCACACAACTATCCGGTGCAAGTACCGTTATTGGCCGAAGCTTCAGCGAAAGATCACGGAGCTCAATAGCTAAGCGGCCGTTGGAGGATGTACCAGTGACTGTGCCAGAGAGAGACATGGCCATACGCTCAATATTCCCCCAGTATGACCACGGATTACCTTTCGACCAACAAAATTACTATCCCACCCAGGCAAGCCCAACTCATATACCGAGGACGGTCATCAGCAGGCAGTCCCATATACCACAACAAATAGAACCCAGGAGCCCGCCAATCCGGAGTCCCATACGGAGCCCAATGAGTGTAGGATCAGCTCAGCAGCGCTGGCCGAGGCGGCCGAACGAGCCTCCCATAATCCCACCTGTGAGCACCACCGAGGAGCTCCGGGACTACTGGAAGGCGGCGAATGGATGGAAGGCATCCGGCATGGAGGGGCGGACGTTCTGCCTGAAACTCCTCCCCGAGAAAGACACTCCTATATACACGTTAACGTCAAGAACGCTGCAACCACTATACCATATGCGCATTGACCCAACCTCAGCCTCCGCGTACGTGACTCTCAGCAGACACGACCCCAGCAAACCGTGCAAGGACAGGGACCCAACGGATGCCTCGCGCCATTCTACAGGCCTTCTGAGTGCGCTTCGCGAAGCAGAGGGTAAGCAGCCGTGGCAGGAAGCGCTCACCACGACTCTCGAAGAGCCGTCGCGCCGACTGCCGCCTAACGATGGCCTTGTGGCCCTGCTGTATCCAAACGCCGCCGCTAAAGTGGCTGTAGAGCGGCCATACGACGTGGCGGCCGTGACGGCCGCTGAACGCGAGTGCGCGCGCCTCGTCTGGGACGGGGACAGCGCCAATTACTTTCTCGCGCACCCAGCGGTGGCGACTCCGTTCTGTATCACAATCGAGCGTAGTCCCGCCTGGAGCCGCACCGAGTACACGATCGAGCACATTGAGTCACCGCAGCACCTGGGACGACTGACGCGCGATGGCACGGGCGAGGGGTGGATGGAGCTGGACACGCTCGTCGCAGGCCGCATCGAGAGCTACTACGCGCTGGACGTGGCTGCGGCAGCGCTCCTCCTCGTGGCGCGCCTAGATGAGAAGAACGTGCTCGTTGAGCAATTCGCCCCGCCGCCCGCCGTGCACCTACGTGATGAGCAACAACCAGCGCGGCTGTCGTTTCAGGCGGATGGGGAGCGCCCTCGGGGTCAAAGATACTAAAGAGAAGAAGAATAGTAAGAACAAGAAGCGCGGCCGCTCGAGGTCTTCGAGCTCGATCTCGAGAGCCAGGCGAGCAGTCTCGGCGCCAAACTCGACGTCAAGGAGTCCGATAAGGAGAAATTACCCGGCACTACGCGGACTATCATCAAGCTGCTTGGTTTCGCGTTCAAGTGCGTCATCTGGGCGCTCACGCTCGCGTTCAAGGCTGCCATGGCCATCATCGTGGGGTTAACGAGGTGCATTACCAAGGAGAAGTTTTAACATGCGGATTGGTGACACCACCTTATATATCTGTTTTTTTCTCCCAGCAGACTAGAGCTGCGCGGATACTAAGTCGGTCGGCAAACTTGGGGGACTTTACTGTACTAGTGGCAAACGGCTCTATTAGAGAATGGGTAATGGGAGGCATTTTATCGCTTACTTACACTTCATCTTCATCCCCAAAGTTTTAGCGCCCGTATATACCAAGTAATCATAATTACTATCCCCGTGCGTCGAACGCATGGGCGGGCCTCTTCCCCCTTCTATTATTTACATTCTCGTACCTTGCAAGAGGTGGGACATAATGGTGCCGGAATGGAGGCGGCCAACGCAAATGATACATACATACGATTGATGGTAGCGAAAGCGCGGAGTTTTTGTTCTTCATATGGGAGGGAAAGTTTGTGTATCATGAGCGAGCGAGCGAGCGGGCAAGACATGGGTGTATATTTTTGAGATATTAGATAGCAGGCTTGTAAAGATCAACACCTGGCGCCATTCTCCTGCCTGCCTGCCTTGTCAAATCTATATCAAGTTTTCCCGACCGCATAATGCAAGAACGCCGTTGATGCTAAATATTATCCGGTGTTCGCCGCTTGTTCCAATTACTTAATATTTGTAGGGGTATCTATCTATTCACCGCTTCCTCTCTCGCACCTTGAATTTCTTCCCAGACTTTGTCACACCTCCCATCGTCGCGGTCTTAGCCATCCTGGCGCGCTGGACTTCTAGCTCCTGTTCCGTTTGCGCGAGTACGCGCTGCTTTCTCCGCGCGTTTTGTAAGCGTCGCTTTAATTTCTCTAGGAGTTTCTGCTTTTGTTCCGCACGCAATTTCTCCGGGTTCTCTTCTCCTTCTCCATCTCCTCGTCCTCGTCCTCTGGAGTATCATTCCCAATATCTTGTCGTATCCTGTCCTCCCGCTCATCCTGCCCGTCCGCGAAGACGATCCTCTTGTTTTTCGGTGCGGCTTTCTTTTTCGCGCTGGGCTCGTCGTTGAAATCGAAGTCTAGCTCATCTTCGTTCTCGTTCTCGTTCTCGTTCTCGTTCTCGTTGAGATTGTCAATGTCGCTGCCGAGGGCTATGACGCGTTCCTCGAGTGTGCGGACCTCTTTCATCGCTACGATCCGCACAGACCGTATGTACCCCATATCCTGTGTCTTGAGGAGCCGGACTACGTCCACGTCGAGTCCCTTGTTGCCACGGTCGCCGGCTACAGTGCCGTCCCATTTCTTGCTGCCGCTTGATAGCGCTGTTTCGGGGCCCTTTCGGGAAAGCATGCCAAAGTAGAATTCCTATGCGGGAACAAGTTAGGCTGTTGTACGACGAAAGAGCCAGAGAGATTGCGCGCCAGACTTACATCTTCATTGCGATCTTCGGCCTTCTTTCGAAGGCTCTTGAGCTGTGCCTTCTTCTTATTGTGATCTTGCGCTCGGAGACGGTAGTCCTATGTCCTGGGGTTAGTGCCACCATCGTGTGATTTGGTGATCGCCGAGGGTACGGCTCAGTGGGAATGCACACCTTGTGCTTCTCGAGGAGACCATAGCGGCCCTTTCGCTCTTGTAATTGATCACGTTCGCGGTGCACGCGCCGATTCACGGCATTTCGGAGAGAAGACATTGTTGCGGCCGTCTGTAGAAAGTTCGTTGTTCTACCGTATGACGACAAGCTCGGTGATGAGTACGTAGTGGGATGTTTGGATTGTTTGTAGCAGGTAGAAATTTGGTCCTGGAGATAGACGATAAGGTAACTGATAAGGGAGCTGGGGGACAGAGAATCCGCTAACTACATAGAGTCCAGCCACCGACCCGCCACTAACTTTTGACATTAGTGTGGGGTTGATGTCGGTTAGGCGCTGCTAACCACCGGGACCATACCTACATAGGTACCTACCTAGTGAACTTGGCGTGCTGGCTTCGAAACCTTCCCAGCGAGTTGTGGGTGAATTCGATAATACATTCTTCATTCGGCCTCATATTTCGAGTAATCCTGTCCTTCACACTTTAATTTCAGTGTTTTGATCCGTCTTGTCCTTATAGAAGTTTGTTGCTTATTTAGCATGATTCGCCTTAAATGCATAGAAAACTCGGCGGGCATAAGAACCATGCTTGAGCTGTGGTCTTCTCACGCTGTAAGTCGAGAAATGTTGCCGGATAAATGACCAGCAGATATGACAGATCTGTTCCTTGAATGTGCTGCGGAACAGAACACACCGATGTCCTGATGTATCCGAACTTCAGTTGTATTTCTTGAGTCTTGACTTTTCATACTTGCGCGATTTGAGCTATCGCCTTTAGCCCATATGTTTATAATGGCTATTGCATATATCTTCAACAATGGCTAAGAAGTCTGCTGCCAAATCAGCCGTGAATAAGACCCAGGCGAGAGTGTCAATTGGCGTTGCTATTCTCTGTGCCTTACTAGCTGTGTTGCTGTTAGGTCCGGCGTCGAAGCTCTTGATCCATTCATCGCCTTCTCCCCCGCCGCTACCACAGGTAAACTCGTCCTCTAGCGATTTACAATGTGAAGACCAAAGCTATAAGACCGAGATCATTTCTCTCGATCCGCTCGTCATTTATATCCGCGACTTCATCACCAAGAGCGAGATTGACAACATTGTGAAAGCTGGCGAGAATCGCTTTAACCCCTCTGTGGTGAATCAGAATGGGCGGATGATTCAAAACCCGTACCGCACATCATGGAGCGCCGGTTTACCAGCCGATGATCCTGCGGTACGGTGTGTTCTGGACCGGTTAAAGGGGTTTCTTGGGACCATTCTAGACCCAAATGAAGATGAGATGGGGGTGCCGCAGCTTGTTCGATACACCGAAGGGCAGGAGTATAATCTGCACCACGACTGGATGCGGATACCGCAGGCGGCATTTGACGGGTCACCGCGGACGTTCAACCGGGTTGCGAGTTTCTTTGTTATACTTCAGGATGAATGTATCGGGGGTGAGACTTGGTTCCCCCTCATCAAGACCGTATCACCACAGGGGAAGAGGGATAATGAAAGCAGACTATGGCGTGAGCATGAAGAGGGCGGGCTCGCTTTCAAACCCGTGGCTGGCAATGGTATCTTTTGGGTCAATCTGTTTCCTAATGGTACCGGCGATACGCGTACGGTACATGCTGGCTTGCCAGTCACTGGTGGTTTGAAGACCGCTATGAATATCTGGCCGCGACAGTACCGTCCAAACCCATGATTAACCTATCTATTGTAAGAGTCATGATTTCGGCATGAGCTGTTCAACCTTCTCAAAATGCTATGAGGACTGAACTTCCCGATTATGAACTTTTCAGCGATTATGGCAGGGGTGAACATCCTGCCATTTGTGACCTTAATAGTTCGACGCTGGACATAACTTGACATTCGAGGCGGTCTTAAAAAAAAAAGCCCGGTCTTTACACCACCAAGATAGTCCCGAGTTTTTAGACCGCCTCGAGACTCTTTAAACTGGCGATCCTCTGCATAGCTTGTTCTCTCTCACTTAACGCGAGCAGGGGTATGAGGTGGACGATTACTGCCTTCATTGGTGCAACTATTGGGGCATGGTTCTTTTTGAAAGAAAACAAGAAATAAAGCTTCCAGCAGGCGCTACAGTCGAACATGCTTACAAATATTCTTCAGCAAGAATTAGTAATCGCTTCCTCCTGATATCGCCAAAGAAGTTGAGATTGATGTTAGTTTGTGTTATTTTGTGTTACGTCTACATTGCGTGCTCTGAAGTTGAGCTATCACGGGGATGTGGTGCGGAGCTGGGCAATTACGTCAATGACCCCCCTCTTCCCCGTAGTACTTGAATGAATCCGTGGTACACGAAGATACCCAGATCACGGGTTCACCATTTCCAATCTTTCTAATTATTCGCAGTTTTTACGATTAGAATGCCTATCCCAGATGCTGATTTGCACCCCGTTGCGACTGGTCTCGCAAAGCAGACCGTTGATGTAAGATGGCCGTTGCCATCATCCGGATCTGCTTATCACTAACCGGCCGGACAGGACCACTCAGCAGAGCGGCAATTGAAGTTATTCGCAGGATGGTTCTGCCCCTTCGTCCAGCGAACATGGATCACGCTGGAAGAGAAGGGGATACCCTACCAGTACATCGAAAGTATGAAACCCGTCGCCTGCTCTCGAATTCTCACGTATTTACACATCTAATCACACGCCATTAGTCAATCCATATAATAAAGGCCCGGAGCTCATGCGCTCGAACCCGCGTGGCCTGGTGCCCACGCTGGAAGTAGCCCCTGGCAAATCGCTCTATGAAAGCAATGTGCTTTGCGAGTACCTGGAAGACCACTACACAGACCACAAGCCGCATCTGCTCCCCTCGGACACCTATGAACGTGCACGCTCTCGCATATGGATTGACTTCGTCACGAGCCGCGTGATCCCCGCGTTCCACCGCCTCTTGCAGTTCCAGCCGGGATCCTACGAAGGCGACAGCGCCGCCCGTCTCGACGAACTCCGCGCCGAGCTCCGGAAATACCTGCTGGAGTACGCGGCCGAGATGGCAGATGCCTCGCAGGGCCCGTTCTTCGCTGGTCGCGATATCGGGCTTGTGGATATTGCGCTGATGCCATTTGCTGTGCGGCTCTGGGTCTTCGACGAGTTCAAGGGTGGACTGGGGATTCCTGAGAAGGGGAAGGGCGGAGAGGATGGGGAGAAATGGGAGAGATGGCGCGTCTGGATGAACGCTGTTGAGCAGCGCGAGACTGTAAAGAAGACTACGAGCGATAAGGAACATTACCTGCCTATCTACAAGCGGTATGCGGATGATGTTGCTCAATCGGAAATGGCCAAGGCGAGCAGGGCTGGGAGAGGAGTGCCTTGACAAGGAGCATCTTGAGATGCGGTATCACTATGAAGCATTTTAGGCGTCACTGATCATATAATTTGTCTTTTCCTCAGTATATTGCACAGAACTCTTATGATCAAGGTGTTCCCTGTCTAATCAACTATATAGTAACAGCAATGTCCCAATTTGCTCTCTGAGATCCTTAACCGTGCGTAGGTGGAGGGTTTACCACAGCGATGAAGTTGAAGTTGGGATTGTTATAGCCCCCGCCTTCTTTCCAAGTTGACGCGTACGGGGCGTAGTAGGTCCAATCAGACGAGGTGTTGAGACCAAGTTCAGCCCAGACGAAGAGACCATTGGCCAGACCGTTACCAAGCAGGATGTAATTTGGCAAGGGGTCGTATCGGGAGTTAGCGGCATAGCCGGTAAATCCATCTGCTTGATTAGTAGTCTTGGGGATTCGGTTCGTGTTGTACGGCGCTGTAGCCTCGACGGCGTCGCGTAAGGTTTGGTCGAAGAATAGCTGGGAAAGATGTGCTACTCGACCGCCCGTGTAAGTACCGTTTGGCAAGGTTGTGGCCCCAACGTGTGCGATGATGTGCTGATGAGTAGCCCGTCCCTGGTAATGTCCGGGGAAGATGGTGTCAAAAGACTATTGAGAATAGTAAGTCAGTAACTGCTAGCTACATTCACAGTTTGGAAAGGGGCTTTGGTATCGTGAGAGTGACAGCAGCACAAAGCATCCGCTCCCGCCTCCGTATTGACTAGAAGACGTATTAAGAAGCGCGAGTGTACTAACTACAACTCCATCCGCGTCAGTGGGCTGAACGCCGCGCAAATATGTGGTTCCCAGTCCGCCTTCACCTGCTGCGCTCACGCCGCTGTATGCGCCGGTCGCATTGCACGACCAAGTATCGATCAAAAGCTGCGTGGCTGGCTTGCAAGTGTTCACATCGATAAACTGAAGCTCAATATGCATAGGTACGCCAGGTGTATTCTCCACGATATCTGAGCGAATGTGCTCTTGGTTAACGAAATAGGGTCCGTTAGCGTTGTCCGGGGTCAATACACAACTGGTGTTGGACCCAAAGATCTCGGCGTTGGTCGATTCCTTGTTCAAGTCGACTAATCCCGTTTTGTTGTGGCTCAAGGCGGCCCATTTCTGGAACGCGGCACGGTCTCTTCGATGAAGCCAGGCCGCTAGACACATGTGAGCCCTCATCGGCTATATTCCTGATGGGTTCGATAGATTGGCTTACCCTCATTTAGACCTCTTTCGTCACGCAATCTTGCAAAGGTGGCCGCTCGGCGAGCGATGGCTCTCTCCTTACGCGCCTTCACCTCTGGGTCATTTTGGCATGCTTCCAAGGCCCTCGAATTTATCACGCTGACTACATGGGCGTTGCCCACCTCGTCCATGATCTGGCGCGCACTCAGGTTTTCCCCCGGATGAGCCGTGACCATGACGGTCAGCGACAGCGCCGCGGCCACAACGGCCTCAAAGAACGACTTGAATATCATTTTCGTATTTGTGTTTTTCCCACGAAAAGCCGGCCAAATTTCTTGGTGATCCCATATCTGCTCGGGGCTCTCAGACCCTTTAAGCTAAGATTAAAATTGCATCATTCTTGACTGGGCAGCGATTCGAAACCATTTTTATTGCTTCCGTCCCTCATCTAGTTGCCAAGAATATCTCTTTGAAATATCATCGGCAGACTGTGCTGGGTGTAGCAGTGCAGTCGGCAAGGCGCAACGGAAGGAACAACATTTCTTCCTGGTCTGAACTCAGATGACTGGTAGGTCGAGGACACCTTGGCTCCGAGTATGGCTTGTGTGTTTATCCGGAGAATGCAACAGCCTGTTTCACACAAGTAGATATGAAGGGATTGAGCATATCCTATATGAGGCTAAATCTGTCGATGACATATTACCCCATTCTGAGAGGTCACCATATGCACCCCGGATTTAAATAGGTACGTTTTATAAAAGCCCTACTTGCCGAGACCAATGAAGCAGAGCGAGGTGGTGGCCATGTTTCCACGTGAATATACCATCACATGACAAACCGACGATCATCAGTAATGCGAATCGGTAAATGTAACGGGAAAGAAATTTCGCGTTTTTTACATGGTAAGGTTGAGTCAATGGAGCGTGTCGAAAGAACGAGTTCTACAAAGACAATCATGGAGTAATAGTGCGGAATTCCCAATTCCTAGACATATGTTGGCGTTTGGAAAATGGATAAAAGCTATAAAGACATGAGAGACCGCGTAGCTTGTGCAAAATACTGCTATTATCCACAATTTAGACAGTAATTGATTGATACACGAGGAGATGTAATAGTAGGACAGACCATCATCACGCCACTAAGTAGCTAATAAGTGTATGCATGGCTGAAGAATAGTTTCATACCTGTCAGCTCTTGGAATTGCTCCTTGATATGTTGACGTAAGCTATGGGCCATATGTGAAGGTGGTTGACAATACGTGTAAGATGGGGTAAGACACGACAGCCCCTTTGAAAAATGGCTTAGTCTTATTGGCCGGATATGGAAGTCTATAGAAAGACCTACTCTGTCTAAACAACTCCCTAGTCTCTTGTCTAAGGCGCGTGGTGACAGTGAGCGATCAACATTTGGCGGTGTGTCAATCTCATTCGTACGCCTGATCACAATTTAGGCGCTGTAATACGAAAGGTACACCTGGGATACTGGGGAGGATTAATCATAACTCATGATATATGGTAGCTAGCTAAATGATGTGCTAGAGTAGACAATTCTATCCCAAGGTTGCGCCGCATTCCTCAAGAGCACAGCACACAGTGATCATGACCTCATCAGGAGCCATCAGCCTCCTGTTACTATCAGAATGACACTAGTCTGGCAGAACCTAGCACATTATGACAAGAAGACGTGCGCGATTTAAGCGCCGTTGCCGTTATATGCGATCAGGTTCACGGTGCTTCTAGGGAGACTGGAAATTCCGCCAGAAGTACCCAACGCCTTGATGCGGGCAGTGACGGCAGCGGGAGTTGAGAGACCTTCAAGAGCGATGAGGTAGAGGGCGAGACCAGCGACGTGGGGAGTGGACATGGATGTACCAGAGATAGTGTTCGTAGCGGAGTTACCGCCAATCCATGAAGACAGGACGTTGACTCCAGGAGCGGAGATATCAACATAGGAGCCGTGGTTGGAGAAGTAGGCGAAAGCCCAGTTGGAGTCAATGGCACCAACGGTGATCGCATTAGCAGCAGATGCAGGCGAGACACTGGAGGCGTCAATGGCGTCGTTGCCGGCTGCGATGACAGATAGAACACCGGCGCTGTAAGCACTGTTGACAGCGTTGTTGAAGGCAGCAGAGTAACCACCACCTAGCAGATATTAGCATCTGGGCTGCATATAGGATAGGTGTGAGTTCTTACCGAGCGACATGCTGATGACGGACTTGCTCTGGCGGCCCTTAGTACGGATATCATTGACGGCCCAGTTGAAGCCATCCAGAATAATCGAGGTGGAGCTAGATGATCCAGAGAACACCTTTACGGAAATAATGGTGGCAGCCTTAGCGACACCATAGGTAGCACCGGCGAGTGTACCAGCAACATGAGTTCCGTGACCATTTGAGTCGACGTTCTGACCACCGACAGCATTGTAGCCATAAGAGCCACGACCACCGAACTGAGTGTGGGTAGTTAGTAATCCAGTGTCAACAATGTAAGCGTAAGTACCGGCACCAGCGCTGCTGTCGTAGATGTAGTTATTAGAGCCCTTGGATCGGTGGGAAATCGTTCCTAAGCCCCAGGTAGCGCCGGTTTGCTGGACCAGGGATCGCTCAGAGAGCTCTCGCTCGGTGACCTCAGCAACATCATCAAATAGGTGCCAGACCTGGTCCTGCTCAACTATGGCGACCTTTAAGAAAGGTTAGTGCGTGCTAAGTACTATGAGAGTTTTACAACTCACCTGGGGGCTGGCCTTGATCTCAGCAACGGTGGCCTCATCCATCTCGACAGCATAGGCCTTGAAGTTGTCGATGCTGTAGGTCTTTTCAACGCCAACAGTATCGCGGCGGCTCAAGCTGCGAGCGTGAAGATCACGAGCCCAGTTGACGTGGCTCTCGAAGTCACTGGTGCTGACACCGTTCTTCAAAGTGACTATGTACTTGTTGGGGATGTACTCGGGCTCGCTAACCTTCTTCGCCGGAGCAGCGAAGACAGCGGGGAGCAAAGCTCCGAAGAAGAGAGCCAAACTGCGAATGCTGTGCATGTTGGAAGATGACTGAATGAAGAGGTCTGTAGTCTAGGAGCTGTGATGAAGGGACTGGAACATCATGGACGTCGGCGAATTGCCCCCTTTATATAGACTCTTAGAGAGTGTGGCGACATCGTCAAAACAGAGCCTGAGTAGATGTTGCACAATGGTTGCCAAGCTGTTCGTCACAAAGCCAAGAGCTGTTGAGTTTCCCAAACTACCTGGACAAGAGCCTCTAGATGGACTTCACTTCGTAGGCTGAGGTACCAGTCAAAATCAGGAAGGAGTGAAGCAGAAGGGACTCTTGGTGGAGGGCGGTGATGGCGATGGTCAAGCGACGGTATCTCTCTAGCTCGCACGCTAGCGACGTGCTTGGCACCTTTGAGTATTGAGATAGCAAAGTGAGAATTGAGGACCTGCATGGCGAGTCGACTACTATTGATAGCCGTTGTGAAACCCACGTGAATCAATATAAGCGATGGCGGCGTGTCGATACACTGAGTGCTCCGACTTCGTCGTTCACCGCGATGTTGGCATTTTGATATCCCTAGACCCCTGCGGCCGTGATCATCCTACAGCTGATCCGGAGGTCTCCGGATCAGCAATGTCTTGTGTTCGCAGACTCCCGCGGCTCTGGGGAGTCCCCAGACCGGCTAGCTGAAGATGCGCGCATCTGGGGCGCACATCTAGAATCCACGGGAGTGTGTGACACATGAAATAGAAGCATTCCAGGTGCATGGGAAATCGCCGCTAAGCCACAGGCGCACGGATTGCGTGTAGAGGACTTAGTGTCGTTACTCGACCATTTCCAGATAGGAAGGCGACAGATAAGTGTGCTTGAGAGGCTCGGATAGCCGCTGAAGATGAGAAAAGGGAGCCATCGCCCGAGAGAGGCGATCCAAGGCGCTTCTCCCGTCAGCTCTCGATGCTCAATGTCTCGCGGACAAGCGAGTCTAGCCGACCACACTCGCATAAGGAGCTGTGGGCATCATGCTACAGAGCATCAAAGCATCGAGCCGTGACGGATTTGAAAAGGTCAACTCTGCTACAGGCGGTTGTGCAGAGTCACATATCAAGATCACCATGCAAGCCACTTCTGTACAGACGGTAATGGTGGCGTTAACACCCATTTCATTCCGCTAGCATTCCTTGAAATATAGTATGGTCTAGGCGGATTAGTCCAACCCCTCCCGGTAGTAGACGATAAACCCACCGGCAAACGATTGGCGGCGTGCTTGTAGCGTCAGCTGGCAATTCTTGGCCATCTCTTGGCTGTCCTTGAATTGACTTCACAGCTGCCCTTTTCGTTATACGTCCGTGAACGCAGAGCGCCCTGCCTAGATTGAAAAAGACTAAGATTCCATTTGAATGGTACAATATGACGATTACTGACGACTACCCCTCAGATCTCATTCTATTACTGAGTGCCGGCTTCATCTCCATTTTTGGTATACATTAAACAGATTGAAAATCTCCCTGTGTTCGTTATCGGACAGCGGTGTTTCTGATAGGATCATCATAACGTCCTTATAAGTTACATCATTTCTCTCATTCCTGCGCTATATATGATATGTTGCATGGTCAAAGCTGGTAGGCGATACACAACCGACGTCGGGGACAAGTCGTGATAATTAAAGCTAATATTTGATTGGATAGTTTGGATCGAAACCCCTTGGCAATATGGTGCAGTTGATGCCAAGGAAACACGATGCTACGGTCATATCTGACCTAAGCTCTCGCAGGCGCTTGAGACGGTAAATACCAAGATATGGCCAATGTCTATTCGAGAGATAGAACAAGGCCAGCGGAGCGGTTTACCATAGTCTACTACACCCGTAGTTAACAGGAGAGCATTGTGTATTTTCACTAATAGTAGAGCTGAGCACGTGTCTTTCTTCACTTGAATCGGCCATGCCCTTCCAGGTTCCCATTATCTGGGTGCCCAACGGCCTTCCCCTTTCATCAAGCTCAGCGTCTTAATAGAAATGCATAGCTCAGTATCCATGCACTGCCGAGATGCGAGTTGGTTGCATTGCTTCATTTTATTAAAGCTTGGGGTTTACTAAAACTCTCGTTTATTGAAGAGGGAATATCTCATCATAATCACGATCATTTAACAAAGGTCGGCAACTGGCCTGGGAGAAGTTGAGCATGTGAGTCTGAGTAACCAAGAAGCAGAATGATGTAGTCTAGAATCTTCTCTGTTAAGCCACCTGTTGCAGATTGTGACACTGCAAAGCATTGTCAAAGCATTTTGCAAATAATCTTGTCACACTGCACTGGAATGTTTCCTGGGGCCTGATTCAAAGCCTCACTGCGGCGGCTCACGCCCACTCGCCTACATGCGCATAACCACGAGCCGTTGTTTCGGTAGCCTTGATGTCGCAGACTCAGTTGGCCTCCAGCATGTGGCCGTAATAAAGCCGGTGTTACCGCAGCAGTAGATCCAGAGGTGGCGGCAGGCATTTAGACCCCAGCTACTTCTGGAACCATGCATGAATACTTCTCTACTCGAAGATGTACCGATTTAGAAGGAGCAATCTGAGACATATTCCGGAAAGCTACGGGTTACCCGAGCCATATAAGCAGCCATAGAATCCCTCAATACAAGTTAGCAGGTATCAAATGTGGCAATACTTTAAAACAAGACCGATTCTTAATATCAAGTCACTGTGTAAGAAGCACTATGGAGAACAAGGGGAATAGGTGGCGGAGGACGGTGTTATCAATCGTTTTTAATAGAATTTGAGACGGTATTGCCTTGAATTTGTAAGCAAACTCCCCGGGTCACGACCACCCCTCGACCCACTATATACCTAATTAGTAAACCGCCAATAAGTAAGTGGTAAAATAGCTAAAATAGTAAGTAAGTATTATTAAGTTTATTTTATTTAAAGAATTTATAAAAAAATTATATATAATATATCTTTTAATTAAATTAACTATTTTTTATAACCATTATATATATATATTTAAAAATAATT